>PVKU01005130.1:0-129889 GCA_004027475.1 Anoura caudifer | reverse complement strand
TTGTTTGTGAGACTCTTCTTGTTAGCCTCAGCTTCTTAAATTTGTTTGTTCTGGTTCCCTGGGTTTATGGTGTGAACTCTGTGTTAGAATGCCTGTGAAATTCAATGGTGTTATCTCCTTCAGGTATCCTGGTGTTCACTGCTTCCAGTGTCTCAGCTGTTGAAATGCCCCTTCTTTGGGGCCAACTCTGGTCTTTCCAAAGTTCCAGGTTTTTTGTTTTTGTTTTGTTTTGTTTTGTTTTGTTTTGTTTTGTTTTGTTTTTGTCTCACTTGTATGTGTTTAAAAAAGAGAAAAAGTGAAGGAAAAGAAAGAAAGAAAAGAAGGAAAAGGAAATAAAAAAGTGAAAAGGGAATAAAGAAAAGTAGAATGAAAAAGAGAAAAAAGACAGGAAGGAGTGGTAAGCTTGGGAAGAAAGGAAGAAGGAGTAAAACAAGAAAGAAGTATTGAGAAGCCAAAAGGAGTTGAGGGGTAAAAGAGATTAAAATAGTGAAAAAGAGAAAAAAGAGAAAAAAAACCCACAAAAAAAATTAAAAAACCTAAAAACACCAAAACCGCTAATTCTTGCTGTTATCAATCTTGCCAAGCTGATTTTTCTGGTCTTGAAGACTGTAGTGGCCGAGGGGTGACTGTATTGGTTTTTTTTTTTCCCTTGTTCAGCATTTAGTTTTCTCTGGCCTACTGTCCTCAGAGGTGTCCCTAGATTCTCTGCCCAGAGACCCAGGCGCGAACTGTGGTCGCGCACCCACAAGTCCCGATGTTCCCCGAGTCTTCCTTGCACAGGTTCCAACTGTCCCACGAACACAGTTCAACCCCTATGGTGCCCAGCGACTGCACGCCCTGTCGCGCCGGGTCTCCCTGGGCGCGCTGATGCACCGATCCCCTAGCAGCTGTTTACAATGTCGCGTGGGCGCAGACAAAGGTGCGCACTCCAGCTCCCGCGTTCAGTCCTCCCGGGGCTATGAGATCTTAACTCCTGTCTGTGAGATTTCAAGCGACCAGGTTTATGCTGGCGTGGCGGGTCCCTGCTTGGCTGTTCAGGGAGCGGATGCTCCAGCTCCCTCCCCTGAGTCTTACGGCCAGCCCTGGCCCGGTTTCTCAGCCCTCGCCCTGGTCTCCGCACCGCCGGAGTACTCTCCTTACCGTCCGGTTTTTCAACATCCACTGCAATTTTCGATAATCTGTTTTCAAATATGCTGTGTTTCTGGTGTCTGTTTGCTGTGCTGCATTGAAAAATGTCCCTATACCTAAATTTTTAACAGAAGACAAACATTTTGAGTCCTCTCAAGGCCCTGGCCTTGACATTGGAGAATTTGAGTAATTCGAGAAGCTTGACGAACCAGACCGGGTCTCCCTTGCCTGGTGGCCCTGACGCTGACTGCGCATGTGTCACCGCCACCAGCAGACCCAGGCGGCTCCCGGGCTCAGGGTGTCTGAGAACCCGAGCGCCACCCCCAGGCGGCTCGGCTTACCCCACCCTCTCTGGTCGGCTTCCTGGCAGGAGCCGGCGGTGCCACCTTCCCGGCGTGGCTGAAGTCCCTCATGACCATCAGCTGCTGCGGGGCCGACCACGAGCTCCAGCACGTGGCCATCTACACCCTGCTGGAGGCGATCAACCATTCCCAGTCCCTGGCGCTGGTCATCGAGGACAAGATGAGACGCTCTAAAAGCTCTGGGCACCACCCGTTCTTCGGCAAGCTGCAGATGGTGACGGTGCCCCCCATTGCGCCAGCCATCCTGAAGGTCATTGCCGAGAAAACAGACTTCTATCAGGTACGGCCCATGGAAGGAGAGGGGCAGGCTGGGGATCCCCCTCCCAGGCCATGTACTGAACGCTGTGTCCCTAAGGCTGTCATCGCTGTGATCAGGGGGGTGGCAGCTCTGGTGACGTGCAGAGAGGGCTGCTCAGACCTGAGCCTGCCGTGGGCTCTCGGCAGCTTCCGGTCCCGGCGTGAGTTTTCAGCACTAGTTTTAGTTGTAACTTGAGAATTGGAAACCACATCTTTTTAGGTAAAAAATAAATAATGCCCAGGGGCTGGAGCCCATCACTGGTTCGTTCGCTCTTGCACAGAACACAGTTCTGTCACGTAGAAACACACGGGCAGGAAAAGTTCTTTCATCGAAGATGTCCCCGAAACATCACGGGCTAGGAGACGCCTTCCTCTGCGCCCTGGAAGGACGCCTTCGGAAACCCCCTCCCGGAAGTGGGGACCAGCCCTGCGGGTGAGCCTCAGGCTGTTGGGCCGGGCACCCCGCAGGCTCCCTGGGACTTGGGGAGGGGTGCAGCGGCTGCAGGCCCCGTGCGTCTGAAGAGCTGAGGTCAGGGCTGGGGCCATGGAGGACCCTGTTGGAGATACAATCTGTGTCCTGACCGTGAGCCAGGCGTCGGCCATGGCATTGTCGTGGGAATGGGGACAGCAGTTCGTAGAATTGGAGCTGAAAGCCAGTTGGGGCTCCATACCCCAACCCCCACTCCTGCTCGAGATGGTGAGGTGCTGCAGGGTCCACCTCACGACTGGCAACCGCCGCAAACCCTCCTCCTGGGGGCACATCTTGGAACCCCAGCGCCGGCAGGTGGTCAGGCCCGGGTTGGGCTTGTTCAGAGGATGGCCTGCCGGTAGGTTCCTGCTTCTGGTGGACTGCTCCTGCACCGGGGCCTCCGCCTGGGCGACTGCTGCTGGGCCCAGGGTTTGGCGGGGGTTTGCTTTGTTCTGCTTGTTGGCCATGCTTCTCTGTTCATTAAGGGTTCTCACGTAGCAAAGGTAGGTAGAAGCCAGCACCTTGGGACGGGGACTGGCCTGGGCAGCAGGACGTGGGCAGTGCTGCCTGTGCTTCATGCCGTGTCCCCTGTGTCCCAGAGGGTGGCCCATGTGCTGTGGAGCCAGCTGAACGAGGAGACCCAGGAGCATCACGTCACCTGCGTGGAGCTCTTCTACCGGCTGCACTGCCTGGCCCCGACGGCCAGCATCTGCGAGGACATCATCTGCCACGCCCTGCTGGACCCTGACAAGGTGAGTCTCTGCAGCCCGGGCCTCCCTCCCGCGAGGGCACCCACCGCCGGGCCCGCCTGTCCCTCTACGGGCCCAGACAGGTATGCACACCTCCAGCTGAGGGTGTTCTGGGGCACCGTGGGCATCTCGACTAGTGAGCAGAGGTGTTCCAGGTGTGGAACCAGGGCACGGTGGGCATCTCGACTAGTGAGCAGAGGTGTTCCAGGTGTGGAACCAGAAGGCCTGCAGGAGCCCAGCGTCCCCTTCCGAGTCCCGGAAGTGTAGCTCGTGTCCCCTGAAGGCTCACCAGGGAGACCCGCCCAGGTGGCCCTGAGGTGGATGGGCCCCAGAGGAGCCTGCAGAGCTTCTGGGGATGCTGGTTCAGGGGCAGTTGTAGAGACTGTGCCAGCCCGTGAAGCCCTGGCCATCCCTTGTAGTCCAGTGCTGCCCTTAGGCTGTAAGCCTGTGGATTGTCACTCCCCGGGGAAGGGCACGAGAGCCCCACCTGTCCTGTGTTTTCATTCGACCGCAGGCCCACCTGTGACCCTGGGCAGGGCGAGCACCGAGTCTGGGCTGGCGCTTCCCTGATAGTGCACTGTGTTAAGTGAGCAGGGGGCAGTGTGCGGGGCCCCTTCCTCCTGCAGGGCAGGGGCAGGCCCGCCCCCACTGTGCTGCTGTCCCGTCCCAGAGCCCTCACTGCGCTGGCTTTCAGATGGGGTTTGTTGGGACTGAAACGGTGTCCTGTCAGGGGACCAGGCTCCTCATGCACCTCTGTTTCCCAATCCAGGGAACCAGACTGGAGGCGCTGTTCAGGTTTTCTGTGCTCTGGCACCTGACGCGGGAGATCCAAGGCGGCCGGGTGGCGTCGCACAACCGTTCCTTCGACAGGTAAGGTCGTGCTCATTGTCCTTGACCCGTAAGGCAAGGACCCTTTGCAGAGGCTCCTGGTCAGCATGTCAGGCTGTGGAGGGAGAGATGTGGGACGTGGACCACTCAGCCTCATGATCCCCTAGTGGATGTGGGCGGGATGTGTGTGAATAAACACCTGCTGGGGATTCTCTCACTGCGGGGTGACGGGGGCTGCGGGGAGAGGTTGGGGGAGGGGACTCAGGAAGCTTCCAGTCACCAGGGCAGCTTTTAGAGCTTGGCAACGCAGGAGGGGCTCTGTAGGCGAGTGGAGGTGGCCTAGATCTTGACTGGAGCCGTGGCCACTTGGTGTATCTTCTTGTAAAGTCATCAGCCACTCGCGCCAGATGTGAATTTATTGTGGGGACCTTACACTCCACATTGTTTTCTAAAACCCCTACCTTGGTTGCAGAGCTCTGGTGTGGGGCCAGACACACAGCCTGGGTGCCGGCTCACCGGGGGCCTGGGTGCCGGCTCACCGGGGGGCCTGGGTGCCGGCTCACCGGGGGGCCTGGGTGCCGGCTCACCGGGGGCCTGGGTGCCGGCTCACCGGGGGGCCTGGGTGCCGGCTCACCGGGGGGCCTGGGGCCCAGCCTGCCATCCGACTGAACGGATCTGGGCTGAGGCCTGGGGCAGGGGGCAGGATTTCAAAAGCTCCCCCACTGACGCTCCTGGGAAACCTCGTCTGCTTGGGTCCCCGAGCCCAGCAAAGCTGCAGCTCCCCAGGACGTCCTGGCACACGGGGTGCCGCACGCTGACGCCACGGTGCACTCCCCACCCACAGGTCCCTGTTTGTCGTGCTGGACAGCCTGACCTGCGCGGACGGCGCCATCGGCGCGGCGGCCCAGGGCTGGCTGGTGCGGGCGCTGTCCCTGGGCGATGTGGCGCGCATCCTGGAGCCCGTGCTGCTGCTGCTGCTCCAGCCCAAGACCCAGAGGACCTCCATCCACTGCCTCAGGCAGGAGAGCCTGACGGGTGAGCTCGCCACGCCGGGCGGCGGCCAGCTCTGGGTCCCCCGGGTCCCCGGGCCCGGAGGGAGGAGTGGGCGGCCCGGACCCAGCTGCCCGCTGTGGCAGTAAAGGCACTCTGACCCACTGTCTGATTTTGCCGGGTTCACCCAGTGAGCAGGTGCTTTGTAAACTTGCAGGGACTTTAAAATTTTAAGGATCAGATGAATCAGTGCTTAGAAATGCTAGGTAGTGGGTTTGTTTTCCCTAAAAAAAAATATATACATATATATATTAAAAAAATCAGATTTTAAACAATAAAATGCAGAAATTTTAGTCATCCATGTTGCAGTGAAAAGCAGCTGCTTCCTGATTCTTTTGCTAAAGGAAACAGCTCCAGAACACCTACAGTGGGAGGCGAGGACAGCAGGCCGCCTACCAGAGGTCTCCAAGGCCAGCTTCCGTCCAAGGTCTGGCAAGACGTTAAGTCTGGGGTGGCCAGGCCAGCACTTCTCCCGGTCCCTGCCTAGACCTGGGGACGGGACTCACATGTGAACGACCAAGAGCGTCAACATTTGCATGGTTTCTTGTCTATCTGCTAGGGTTCTTCCCTGCTAGAAAATTCTGTTGACACACAGTCAGAAACGCAGAAATAAGCCTTTGGGTTCAGAATGTCCAGAGGCACTTTAACACGGACGAAATGGCACAGGGAGTAAGAGGGAGCGGAAGACCAAAATAAACCCGATGTGTTCCGGAGCGAGGCATGGCGTCTGCCTCAGCTCACCAACAGAAGGGCCCGGCTCTTTTCTGAGCCACGGCTTCACGGGCTCTGAGTTTGTTCGTTGAGCTCGCCGGGCTGTAAATACTGTTGGTCTCAGTCTTATCTTAAGAGACAAGCAGCCTAGACCTACACTAAATAAGCGAGGACTTCCCAGAGGGCGCCCTCTCTTTACGCGGTTCCTTGCCTAAGGCCATGACGTCTGGTTGTCGCTCAGGAAGACCAGCTGCCGCCTTCTCCAGGAGGCCTTCCGCTGTTCCAGTCGTAACAAAGTAAAACTCAGAGACTCGTCTGAAGCTAAGCACCTTCTTAACAGTTTGTCCAGAGAACAACAAATACCACATGATCTCCCTAATAGGTGGAATCTAATGCACCAAGTAAACTAACAAAATAGCACCAGAGGCATAGACACACAGGTCAGACTGACAAACGTCAGAAGGGCAGGGGTCGGGGGGACTGGATGAAAGACATGGAGGGATTAGCCAAAGAACGTGTATGCACGTGACCCGCACACACAGACGGTGTGGCGATGGCCAGGGCAAGGCAGGCTGGGGGCGGGTGGAGGTGGGCAACGGGGATGAAAGTGGGGGACATCTGTAATAGTGTAAACAATAAAAGTAAATAAATAGAAACACCTGATAAATAAAAAAAAAAGTTTGTCATTTAAACTTTTTAGTAGTCCTTTATTTTAAGAAGAAAGTGTTAACTCCAGTTTATTGAGGTTTAGACTCTCACGGCCCCTCCAGCTGCCTTCTCATACATTCCAAGCAGGGGCCGAACCTGCAGCCTGGGCACGCACCCTGACCTGGAGTCAGACCCAAACCTTTTGGTCTGTGGGATGACGCCCCACCCTGCGGAGCCGCAGCAGCCAGGGCTGATTGCTTGAGCGCTTGTTGAAGCCCTGCTCACTGGACTCGTCTTCCTTTGGTCCATCATGTAATCTGGACTCCGCCAGTGTGGTCTCATGGGGCAGTTTGATTGCTATGAATCTTTCTGTCTGTCTTTAAGACAGAGATCACTCAGGAGCTAACCTACCTACCGTAGCTCACCCTTCTGTTCTGAAGTCATTTGTCATTTTGTCATTTTCAGAAGACTTGCATCGTTGGTTTAACAGGAAGAACACCTTTTTCAAGGAGGCGTGTGGAGCGCCCGAGCTCCAGGAAGGCAGCGCGGAAGAGAGCGTGCCCCTGAGCCAGCTCACCACCGTGGACCGCGAGGCCATCTGGGCCGAGGTGGAGAGGGAGCCCGAGACGCGCCTGCCGGGAAGCCCGCTGAGGGAGGGCGATCTACCCAGTGACATGGACCTGCTGGACGGGGCAGCCCACGATGGCCCCGACAGCAGCGAGCACACCGAGTCCGCAGACACGAGCTCTGGCCACACGGACAGCGAGAACACGTCCTCTGTGTCCTCCCCTTCCCACGGCCTGCAGGAGCTGAGCAGTGGCGAGGGCTGCTGCGCGCCCATCCCCACCGGCAGCCGGGGCACCCCCAGGCGCTCGGCCTTGCTGGCAGCCTTCCAGGCGGAAAGCCTCAAGTCCACTGCCAGGTTGAGCCTGACACGCGTGGACTCGGACAAGACCCAGGCCTCGGAGTCCTTCTCCAGTGACGAGGAGGCTGAGGTGGAGCTCCAGGCCCTCACCGCATCCAGGCTGCTGAAGCAGCAGCAGGAGCGGCGGGAGACACTCAGGGCCTTGTTCAAGCACATTCTGCTCTACCTGCAGCCTTACGACTCCCGGCGGGTCCTCTACGCCTTCTCGGTGCTGGAGGCCGTGCTCAAAACCAACCCCAAGGAGTTCGTGGAGGCCGTATCCAGGACCAGCATGGACACCAGCTCCACCGCCCACCTCAACCTCATCTCCAACCTCCTGGCGCGCCACCAGGAGGCCCTCGTGGGCCAGAGCTTCTACGGAAAACTGCAGACCCCGTCCCCCAACGTGTGCCCCCACTCGCTGCTGATCGAGCTGCTCACCTACCTGTGCCTGAGCTTCCTGCGCAGCTATTACCCTTGTCA
Source organism: Anoura caudifer (assembly GCA_004027475.1). Taxonomy (NCBI): domain Eukaryota; kingdom Metazoa; phylum Chordata; class Mammalia; order Chiroptera; family Phyllostomidae; genus Anoura; species Anoura caudifer. The sequence goes on along the minus strand of PVKU01005130.1, from coordinate 122,260 downwards.
CTTACCGGTCTGCCACCGAGACCTGCTTGGCAACCGGGACGTCCAGGTCAAAAGCGTGGAGGTTTTGGTGAGAATAATGACGCAGCTGGTCTCAGTGGCCAGGTCTGCCGAGGGGAAGAACGTGGAGTTCATCCGCAGCCTGCTGCAGAGGTGCAGAGTGCAGGAGTTTGTCCTGCTGTCCTTGTCCGCGTCCATGCACACGAGCCAGAAGCGCTACGGCCTGGCCACCGCGGAGCAAGGCCGGGCCCCGCAGGAAGACGGCCTCCTGGAGGAGAGTCTCATCAACTTGGGCCAGGACCAGATCTGGAGTGAGCACCCCCTGCAGATCGAGCTGTTGAAGCTCCTGCAGGTGCTGATTGTCTTGGAGCATCACCTGGGCCAGGTCCAGGAGGAGGCTGAAAGCCAGCCCGACCTGTCCCGGGAGTGGCGGCGGGCCCTCAACTTCCAGCAGGCCATCAGCGCCCTGCAGTATGTGCAGCCCCACCCGCTCACCTCCCAGGGGCTGCTGGTGTCCGCCGTGGTGAGAGGGCTGCAGCCGGCCTACGGCCATGGCATGCACCCGGCCTGGGTGAGCTTGGTCACGCACTCCTTGCCGTACTTCGGAAAGTCCCTGGGCTGGACGGTGACACCCTTCATTGTCCAGATTTGCAAAAACTTGGATGAGTTGGTCAAACAGTATGAAAGCGAATCTGCGAAGCTCTCTATCAGGTATGGTGATCCCTTAACCCATTATTATTGCTTTAGTGACGGTTTTTGGAATGAATGGCTAATTGGCCATAGAAGCCAGCCAGAGATTTTAACTGAAGCCTATGTGGCATTGTTGGGGTGGGGCGGGGGTGTGGGGGAGGGTGACAAGGAACTGAATGTCCAGATCCTCTGTTTTAACCCCACTCAGCTCCCCGGGCTGGCCCAGTGCACAGGACAAGTCAGTCCCTCTCTGTTACTTTCGCAAGTCAGAAATAAAAATGTGACTCACCTGCACAGCAACTCTAAAACATCTAAAAACATTTCCCAAAGTTACCGCGTGAATATAAAATAGTGCAGAAGATGCCTACCAATATTATAACAATGTTTCGTAATGAGAGCCCTGCTTTACCTAAGATAGTGCTGTCTCTCTGGTTCATGTGTTCGTATGCAGGATTAAAATCTTTGTAGCCTCACTCTTAAAAGTTCTCAAAACCACTTTCTCATTCCTTCACTGAAGCCAAACCTCCAAGAGGGACAATGTCTCCCCGGATTACCCGCTCACCCTTTTGGAAGGGCTGACGACCATTAGTCATTTTTGTCTTTTGGAACAAACCAACCAAAATAAAAAGGTAAATTTTTTTTTCCTGAGTTGGGGGCAATTTTTATAATATTGTTTTGTCTTCATTGGGTTGTGACTGTTTCAAATAAGATGTTTGTATGTGAGTCATGCAAATATGTACGCAAATCTATGCATGCGAATTATGCAAGCACTATGCACACACATGCAAATGTGTGTGCAAATATAAGTAGTGCAAGCATGGTTTTGCCCTTCAGCCCTAGCCCATTACTTCATCAGTAAAGACACCTGCTTGATTTTAGGCGCGCATCTCTTTGTTTTCCGGGTGTTTGTTACTTGCCCTCGTGGTGTCTGTGAAGTCTGTGCGTCTGTGCGGGGAGACGTTTGAGCTGTTTGCTGCCCGCCCTGTCGAGCATCACGTCTGAGAACGCAGCTGTGGCCTCCGTGGGGGGCTGGTAGAGCCTGTGCCGTGGCCTCGCAGGCTCTCAGACGCCCCTCTCTGAAAGAAGGCCCCAGGTCCGATGCACGGGGTTGGGGTTGGGGTTGGGGTCCTGCCGGCAGACCACACCAGCAGGGCTTGCTGAGAAGAGGGCCTCAGCGCTGACCGCGGTCTTCAGAGAGGGAAACGCTGCCCCAGACGCGGCCAGATCTCACCTGTCCGCGTTCCTGTCAGAACACAGCTGCGAGTGATCCCACGGATCTGAAAAATGCCAAGAACGCCATTCTGGAGGAGCTGCCGCGCATCGTCAACACCATGGCCCTTCTCTGGAACGTCCTCAGAAAGGAGGCCCAGAAGAGACCCATGGATCTCCTCGGAGCCACAAAGGGGTCCTCCTCCGTTTACTTTAAAACCACCAAGGTGAGAGATCTCCCAGCGGAGTCTTACTACTTGGCCTTGTATCGTCCCACCAAAAGCAAACGTATACGGGAATGCGTACATTTGGCAATCAAACCGAGTGTGCTCGGTGGAACCCCAGTCAGAAATAAGTCGGAAGTGGACGTCTCCAGTTTGCTTATTATGAGTAATTTTTCTATTTATGGAACAGAGGTTTTGTCAGTGGCTTTCAGCCTGTTTTATTTCTCCTTTGCCTTTTTTTTTTTTTTTTAACTAAACATCAAGCCTCTGGGGGTTTCAGATGGCGTTCCCGAAGTCCTCACCTGTTTCTCACAAGCTTGTTTCCTAAGACAGCTTCCCCCCAGGTTCCGCGGCTAGTGGCACCTTGGACACATGGGCAGGTCAGGACAAAATGTTGGCTGTCGTTGAGGTCTTTTTGTTTTGTTTTTGCTTTACTGAGTTGTTGTTAAACCAGGAACGCACACCCAGAGCATGTCTGGTTCTCTCTCCCTGGGTTCTAAGTCTCTGCCTCGGAAACATCCAGGTTGCCGGCTGCCCGGCTCACGGCTCCCTGGGACGTGGGCGAGTTCACTGACCTCCCGGCATTTCTTCCTTCGGTTAGAAGCGCAATGGCAGGCAGCGTCCAAAAACACTCTCGGTTTATTAGCATCTTTAATTCTCACCTATGAAGTAGGAATTATCATCAGTCCCAGTTACAAATGGGGACAAATGAGGTGCAGAGAGAGTGAGCACATCTGCTAAGTGTCGACAGTGGAATTAGACCCAAGCAATTACATGTCCCTGGGCTGATTGGGACAAGCAGGGACCGCGGGTTCGGATGGGGGCAGTGCCCACTCTGCTCCCTGGGCTCGCTCTCTGAAAGCACGGGGTGGCATCCTACAGGCCCCCACCCTGCTCACGGCTGCTCCAGGGCACATCCTTACCTCCTAGCTGTCCGTCTGTCCACCCAGTCTGCCCGCTGTGCCTCTCCAGACCCCCCCACACCCAGGGCCTATAGAAGGAGCCCCCATTCCTCCTGTCCCCATGGTGCTGGGGACACCGACCAGCTGGGCCCTGCTCCAGGGTTTCCCGGTAGTGGGGGGTCAAGTGTTGGGGACGCCAGAGCCCTGACACCACTCTGCCGTAACTGTTTCTTTCTCTCCCCATTTCTCAGACTATACGACAAAAAATTTTAGACTTCCTGAACCCCCTGGCGGCCCATCTCGGAGTTCAGCTGCTAGCGGCTGTTGCGGTGGTGTGGAGCAGGAAGAAAGTTAAACGGCATTGTAAGACAAAGGTGAACTTACACAATTAAAGTAGTGGCTAAACTTGCACCGACAAAAGTACCAGAAGGTCGTGTGCGAGTGATCAGAGGTGACGTCGGAGGCCAGCACGGGAGGATACGGAAGCGGCCCCACCATGCGGAAAGCAGGCGATGACGCAGCTGAGTCTCAGGCACCTAGACGCGTGTGCTGGGTGGCTGGGGCGTGGAGCCCGCCCCACCCGCTCCCTGGTCTCTGTAAAGCGCGCGTGTGCTTCCGTCCAACTTTTAAGTTTAACCTCTAGCGGCAAGCACACGACAGCCTCCATGACATGTGCCTGTCAGAGGCTGACACACGGCCAGGAGCCCACCAGCTAGCTCGCTTAGGGCACGGTTCATTGTCCCACCTGCGCAGACCCCCGCGGCACCTGGCTGTGATGGCATCCTACAGCTTTTTTTTTTTTTTTTTTTTTACCAATTTTTAAAAGACTTTATGTTTTTAGGGCAGTTTTAGGTTCACAGCGAAACGAAAGGGAGGGACAGAGAGTGCGCACAGCCCCCTCACTCGCACCACCCCTGCCGTCAGTGTCCCCTGGGGAGGTATCATTGTCTCCTGAGTCCACATTCAGTCCACAGTTCGCGTTAGGCCCTTTCAATTTAGGAAGCGGCATTTGCCCTGGATGGTGAGGGAAACCTAGATCACCGTGTCCCTGGGCCCAAACTGCAGTTTGCGTGTCATCTGCCCACGGACTGGCCGGTCGCCACGTCCTCCAGGGGCTCAGGTGACCTACTTCTGCAGAACCAACATCCCCCCCTTCCTTCGCTCCCTCTCTCGACCATCCTCCGGGCTCCTACCGCATACCTCCCTCACAGGGCCTTTCCCATCCCTGGGGCGCTGTCTCAGCACCAACAGGGGCTCCTGTTCCCTGGGGAAGCATGAGGGGCTGGTGGCCCAGGCCACATGGCTCTGCACCTGTGCGGCCCCTCCCAGGTGATGAGACCATGTCACCCAGACTTCCACCATCGGAATGTGCCCCCCCCACACTGGGGCTTCCTGACTCCGCGAGGCAGCTCCTGCAAACCCGATCTGCCAGTTTCTCTTCCTGTCCTCACCCCTCGAGGCCATGTCCCCATGCCGGGCTGTCCCTTTCAGATTCCCGTACCTGCTTCTGAAACGCACGCTGAGCTTCGGCACACCAGGCCTCCCGCCCTGTCATCAACGTGCCTTTTGGTCCTAATTTGTATCAGATACAGAAGCGTAAATGACTGAATGCTTAACTATTCCCAATAGAGCCTTTGCCCAGGTTTCATTTAAATATTTAAAAGACCGAAACAAATCTTTCCTTTCCGGAGGTAACTCACACAGAACTCTTCTGTGCCCGGTTCTTTCTGACTTTTGTTTCCTCGCTGGTTTTTTCCTCGGCAGATTGTCCCGGCGGCAAGCGCGTCTCAGCTAACCCTCATCGACCTGATTGGTGCGCTCAGCACCCTGCCGACGGACACGGTGCTGTACCTGGTGAAGGAGGTGGTGAAGAGGCCGCCGCAGATCCGGGGGGACCAGGTCAGGAGCCTGGGGGACCTCGGTGAACGTGGGCCTTTCTCATAACTGCGTGTCCTGCAAAGCGTGTTGGGGAGGGAAACAGGTTGCAAGAGCAGCGAGGCATTCAGGGCGTAAACCAGAGGTGTTCTCCCTGGGCTTTGGGGAGCTGGCGTGAAATGTGCCCCCCAGGCTTCGTTGGTGCGCCTGCACGAAGGGGGACTCCTTCGTCCTCGGCTTCCTGCTGCAGAGCACACGCCCGGCGCTGGGTTGCCATCACGGACTTACAGGGGGACGGGTGGAGTGGCACCTTTACTAGGAGGAAGCGGCCCTTAATTCAAGAAACTTGCAGCCTGAAACACGTCAAAGAGAAAGCCAGACACTAGTTCAAGGGGATAAAGACAGATTTTACTCAGTAACCACCGTGGTGCGGGGACAGCAGGGCTCCGTTCTGAGGGCGCCTGGTATTTTGAACAGAGTGGGGGCACCGGGAGGGGGACCACACAGGGGCTCCAGTCAGCTCAGAAGGGGGGTCCGACGGTGTGGTGAGACCACCGGGTTTGCTGTGCTGCCTGCTCCACATGCCCTCAGGGACTGGGAGACACGCCCTATCTTGACATCATGCTAAGGAAGGCCCTCAGGTCACTGAGAAAGACTTCCCTGGTCTGTAGGAGATGCATATACATCTCAAAGGGACAGAGGAAGGATTTGTAACTTCTTTAACAAATGCTTAACAAAAGAAAGGGAGTTCCTAGCCCCTCAGGGGTTGGCTGAAGGAATGGCCGGTTAATTGTTTTGGCTCCTCAGGCATGCTCAAGGGGGCTGGTGGGTCGGCACCCTGGGGGCAGGGCCTGGGGTGGCTGGAGGGCAAGGTGGCATTGTCCAGTCTCTCAGTGTCGGGGAGGACAGAACCTCTGCGCTGAGGGTTTCAGTCTTTCCAGGCCAAGGTTGAGGCCGAGTCAAGAAGAGGGCCTGGAGGAGCCCAAGTAGAGTTCCATCTGTTTAGTTCTTAATTAATTTGATAAACCAGGGATATATTTCAACCTTGAAATAATTGCCTTCTATCAAGTGATTTAAAATTATTGTTAGCAAAAAATTAAGAAAAATTCCCCAAATGAAAATGAGGGGATGGACAAAGTGATTATTAAAATATCTTACTCAAGCCCTGGCTGGTGCGGTTCAGTGGACTGAGTGCCAGCCTGCAAACCAAAGGGTCTCTGGTTCGATTCCCAGTCAGGGCACGTGCCTGGGTTGCGGGCCAGGTCCCCAGTAGAGGGAGGGCATTCAAGAGGCAACCACACATTGATGTTTTTCTCCCTCTCTTTCTCCCTCCATTCGCCTTGCTAAAAATAAATGTTAAAAATCTTCTTAAAATTTTTAAATAAAATTTTTTATTTTTAAATTTAAAAAATAAAATAAAATAGATATTTGTACATCAGTGTTCATAATAGCATCATTCACAATATTAAAGGGTACAAAGAACCCAAGTATCAAGCGATGAATAAACAAAATGTACTTTAATACAATGGGATATTAATCAGCCCTTAATAGGAGATTCTTCTTCTTTTTTTTTTTTAATTTTATTTTAATTGTTGTTCACACGGGAAGGAGGTTCTGACACAGGCTACAACCTGGAGGAACCTTGAAAGCATTATGCTGAGTGAACTAAGCCAGTCACAAAAGGACGAGTATTGTACGATTCCACTTACAAGGTCCCTATGTTGACTGGCGAGACCTGGCTCTTCTTGCTGATGTGCGTAAAGAATTGCAGATCAGCAAATCTATTAGTGTGCAATCAGCTTATTAGTGACCCGTTCCCATGGAAGAGAACTTCCTAGCTAGAGTGAGAGGTGAAAGGCAAAGTTTCAGGGCAAAGCAGGGCGGCCAAAGTAAGAGCAGCTGAAGACTAGGGTGGCAAGCCCCTGGGTGGCCTGAGGCTGGGTGGCCAGAGAACCAGGAGCGCCCAAGCCTGGGGGGGTGGCGGGGAGAGACACTTTTGTTCTCAGGACTTACATAGTTGGTGGGACAGGAGGAAAAATGTTACATATTGATTAATGGGTAAATGTGGTGCCAGCTTTCCTAGGGGGACGTGATTACCCAAACTCAGGTATGTGTGGGGGTCTGTTAACCTGAGTTGTCATCTTGCTCCAGTCCTCATTTGTTCATCTTGCTGTAAAATACGTGGCAGGAGGCAGTTAATTAAAATTGGGGCACTTTCCAAAGTTATTTATGGGCTCTTTCCGTAAACATCAGGGACTCCCTCGTAAAACAGATAGTGACCAGAGACAGGCAGTTCACCAAAGTTGTTTTATGGGCTCCTTCTTTGGGCACCGGGGACCCTCTCCCGCATTCCAGGCCCCGGGATGAAAGCACAGTTTCAAGGCTTTCTTCCCCAGAGTGTGGAAATGCTACACAGAATTTCAAGGACTTCCCTTTCTTGCTAACACAGTGTTTCTTGTGATGTTGAAACACCTGGCAATATTATCGGACTCAGAACTGCTGAGTTAGAGTGTGAGACAGGACTCCTTCCTCCTTCCTGCCTCGGTTTACTATTTAATCTACCTCAGTGGTAAAAGGCGTTTCCTGGCAACCAGGATGCCGGACGCTGGCCGGTAACAGCAGCGCAGCCTCAGAGTTCTTCCTGCGCTGTCCCCTGTCTCATCTCGAACAGTCAGATTCCCAGAGACAGGGAGTGGCGCAGCCAGCCCCGGGGCTTGGAGCGGGCAGCCCGTGTCTGATGGGGACGGGGTTCCGCTGGGGAAGAAGAGGCGGTTCTGGCGCGGGATGGTGGTGATGAGGCCCCCGGAACGTGAACGGACTGAGTGCCCGTGATCGGAACACTTAAAAATGGTTAAGATGGTAAATTTTGTGTCCGTTTAGTACAACAAACATTTTCATAAGAAAAACGGAAGTATTGTCTTTAGATATTAAGGCCATCCCACACTCGGGTGCTCAGCAGAAGCCAAACTTGGAATCAGAAATGGGAGAAAACGGACGGAGCGTATCTTGGCCAATGGCACAACTCCGCCTGCCTCGGAGTAGGGCTTCGCCCAGGGGGCCGCTCCTTTGAAAGGACCTCTTGCCCACGGCCTTGGGGAGCCTCTACGGAAACATCCTCACGGGGAGGCCTGGCCCTGCCTGGGCTCCTCGCCTGTCAGTGACGCGAGGGTTCAGGGTCCAGGCCCCCTTTGTTCACCTTGTTTGCCGAAAGCCCATCTTGTGCGTCAGTGAAACCATGCCGGCCCCCTGCCAGCCTGTGTTCCGGTCGGGGGAACAGACAAGCCTCCTTGAAAGCTGACACTGTGAGGCCAGGTTAGGGAACCAACAAAAGCCTTCAGGAATCCACGTGAAATGAACATACATAGTGAGTGACCTCTACCCCGCTCCGGAGGTCAGCTCCAGGTCCCCAGGAGGGTCTGGCGGTCCTGCTGCCCCTCACTCTTACACATCAGCGAGAAAGTAAGCTGGCCCTCGAGGCGCAGAGCAGGGATGGAGGGGCCATCGGGTCCTGCACAGATGTCCACGGTACTCGGAGCGAGGGGTGAGGGCAGGGCACTGACCCTCCACCCTGGCGGGCTGTCCCTGTGAAGTGCGTCACAGGGCGTGTGGCCCCAGCAGGCTCTGTACAGACGGAGCCGATGCCTGTAGGTTTTGTTCCCTCGTGTTACTTGAATTCTACAAAGATCAGCAACTTCTACTTCCAGGTGAAAAATAACTAGATCTTTATGAGGCTTTTGGCTGTTCAGTAACAAAATTATGTTTTGTGGTTGGTTCCGCCAGTTAGCTCTACTTCTGCAATTTCTGCAAACAGCTGTTCAGGAGCAAGGAGGGAACCAGTGTTTAAGTAATTCCAGCCACGCGAGATTTGGGGAAGTTGCCTGGGCTGGGCTGGGCGGAGCTCCTTGAGCTGAGAATGAGAAGTGTTAACCTGTCCGTGGTCCCCAGCTAGTCACAGGTGTTCGGAGGGTCATCGCTGGCCCCGGGCTTTTTGTTTGGGCGGGTTCACTTCCTCGCCAAATCTTCCCTGACCGGGGCCTGACTGGACAGTAGGTGAACCCAGAGGGAGTCGCTCAGGAGGCTGGCACGGGGGACACTAAGGATCGGGAGCCCCATAGGTTGCATTTATTTTTGTTACCGTGGGGGATACTTTCACGCCTGTTACTACCTTTGAGAGGCGCTCTGGCTGGAGACCTTTGCTGGGTAGGCTGCGCAACCTGTCTCACTCGGTACTTGAATTCTTGTCCAGCCTCCTCTCCCACCAACGTGGCGTAACGGGCTGTGCTTTGATTCCAGAAGCTGCCGCTCGTGGATGTCCCTGTGCTGCAGTTGTGCCACGTGTTCATCCAAAGGTAACGCAGCCCCACGCCTTCCTCGATCGCAGATGCTCTGGCAGGGCTTGCCGTTCCCCTCTCGACGGCCAGAGAGTGCCTCGGTGGCGTCCCGGTGGCGTCCCGAGGCGTGGGGCTGCCCGGGTGGCCTTGCCCGCCCTCCTCCAGAGCTGTAACCCAACAGTTTAAAATCTGCGTGCCGTCTGCCGATCACTCTGTGTCGGCAAAGCTTTGTGTGAGGCCTGGTGAATGTTCAAAGAAACAGTTTACATCACATGGATACCCCCCAAAAAAGGTGTTCGAGGCCCGAGACCCCTTTCAGAAAAAGGAGAAATGGTTGTGTTTGGGGCTTTCCCGTGGGCCCTTCTGGGAGGCCGCTGCCTGGAGGCACGGAGCTTCATCTCCAGGTCTGGCGGGCTCGGCTGCAGGAGGTGTGGGAGCAGACTCCCCAGGGTGGGAAGGGAAGCCACGCAGTGCGCCTCGTTCAGGTCTTACGACAGCCCCTCCGCTGGGCGGCCACCCTGTGCCACAGCAGTGAGGGCAAAACGGGTGCAGACCCCTTCCCCAGGAAGCCTGACAGCCTCTCTGTCTACCAGGAGTTCCACCCTAAGTAAACCTGAGAGGTTAAACTCTCGGGGGACACAGTTCGCATTTCCCGGTTCTCCCCACGCACCACATCCTGAAGCCGCCGGAAGGCAAGTTGAGGCCCACAATCCCAGGAGTCCCTGCGCCCTGGGTGGAGTTCAGACCAGCTCTGGTCCCTTCACCCACAGCATCACTGTAGTTCTTTCCTCCTGGAGCCAGTGAGCCGGTCCCGGTTCGTGATGGCTCACATGGTAACAGCAGTGACACCTGGTCCGATGGCCTCAGTGACGTCGGCGCTTTCCCAGCAGCCCCAGGTCAGGTTTCGCTATCCCCCTTTTGCAGAGGAGGCACTGCCAGGGTCTCTTGGGAGTAAGTCGGGGACCGGGACTTGAGCCTGGGGCCCCCAGCTGTGTGGCTGTGCGGTGAGGCAGCAGCCCCGAAGCTTCCTTCCTCCCACAGGCGAGGTGTGCCCTGAGGGTCGGTGAATGCCAGCTGCTGGGGCGTGGCCCTGACCTGTCACTCTGCCACCTTCGGCTGGGTGAATGGGTCCCCAGCGTTGTTGGAGAAGCCTAGCGTAGCTCTGGACAGGCTCATATGGTCAAAGACAGGCCTCTGGGTTAAGACTTATTTTTATAGACCAGCAAACCAGGAGCATCTGACCTGTCGCCATTTCGGGTCTCCAGACTCCAAGCTCATGCCAGAAAACCAAAATTTAGCTGTATCTGTTGTAACTGAAAAGAGAATGAACAGGTCCGTCAGCTCTGCCATCTTCCCTCCGCTTTCCAAGTGTCTGAAACCTGCCTACAAGTCAGCGTTTTGTTTTGACTTGCTGATAGTTGGGGATTTTTCCTGTGTGCTTTGGACCCAGGCTCCCAGTGACGGCCCTGCAAGAGAACTTCCCCTCGCTGCTGGGCGTGCTGAAGGAGTCGGCGCAGCAGAACCTGGCTCCCCCCGGGTACTTCCTGCTCCTCAGGTAGCTTGTCCCCCCCTCACATTTCTGCGTCTTCTGCTGGAACGTATTTCCTTCCCGGCCTGAAGCTGCTTGTCTCTCAACAGCATGCTGAACGACTTCGTGACACGAACTCCCAACCTGGAAAGCAAGAAGGACCAGAGAGATCTGCAGGTCTGTGCGTGAAGGGGGCAGCGGGCCTTACCGCCCCCCGGGCGCCGTCCGCCTTCGGAAGATTCCGTTGTACCGTGGATAACGAGCGCTGGGCGGAATCGGCCTTTGGGTCGCATTTGTTCTCTGGTCTCCCCGCCTCCGTTTCTGCCTTCAGGGGGCTTGAAATTCCCCCAGTGGAGGTTCTCGGGGTCAGCTTGAGCCCCTACTGAGGAATTTCCAAGCTGCCCTCTCCTTCCCACTGTGCGCAGGTGGAACTGACCCGAAGCGGGATGGGGATAAGAAACTTCTCTCTGGACATGGGTTTCTTTCCTTGAACCCTTCCCGCCCCCATTAAGGCAATACATACTCATGGGAAATTCAAGGTACAACTGAACATTCGTACCCAGAGGAGAAGGAAAGTCTTGTCCTTAGAGTGGAAAGCAAATCTAAATAGATGTAACAGTGGGGTAAGAAAACCACTGTTTGTTAACTACTATAATCACTGATTGAAGGGCTTTTTGAGTCGAAGACTGTGCTGGGAGCTGGGATGTCTGTTTTACGACTCTGATGACACTGTGGCCGATCCTTAGGGTCCATGGCACCTGTGAGTGGTCTCTCCAGGTCCCGGTGCTGAACCGCTGCTGCGTAAGGTGCCGTGAAGCATCATCAGGAGGCCCAGGCAGCTCCTTTGGCCTTGGCTTGGAGAGAAGCAGCAGCAGCATGCAGGTGCCACGCTCGGGCAGCACCTGCCTAGATGCACCTCGTGAGGCCCTTTTCCTGTAGCCAGCTGCCCCACCCCCCAGAGCGTTGGCCTGGCCTCAGGTGCACCCTCCTTGCCACCCGGCAGGCAGGCAGGCAGGCAGGTGTGCTCTTCCTTCACGCCCAAGGGCTTACAGTGGAGTCAGGATCATTCAGTCCTCAGGTGCCAGGGACCTCCAGCCGCTCTCAGCTGGCGATGCTCCGTGACCTGGCCTAGAAAGCCTGCCAGTGTCCCCGCCTCTGTCCCAGCTACGTGAGCAAACCCTTCCCTGACTGTACTCCTGACAGGGGAGACTCCTCCCTTCGCCCCCGTCAGGTCCATTTACTTGGCGGGGTTTTTGTTTTTTTTTTTTTACTTTTTTGTATTGTTGAAAAGTTCATTTCTAGCAAGGACTCATGATTCTAAAGAAACCAGAAGAGTAATCTGCTAGATGCAGCGTTCAGCCGTGACATCCTGTTTATGCTGTTTTATCTCTGTCGGCCAAAAGTAGAATCGCTCATCACACGTGGCTCCTGAGCCCCTGACGTGCAGCGCATCGGAGTTGAATGTACTAAAGTGTAAAATGCACGCCCGCTTAGTGACAACACCAAAAACAAGAGCGTAGAATGTCACTGATTCCCGCGCCGATTACATGTTGGCACTATTTCGGATATATTGGGTTCGACCTCCCCAACTTGTTTCCTCCAGCCGCCTTGCATGGCGGCTCCTAGGACACGTAATGCGGCCCACATGGCTCACCTTGTGGCCTGCACTGTGTTTCTGTTGGGTAGTGCCCTTCCAGGGACCTAAGATCCTTTTTCTTAACAAACTTCCTTTCCTCCTCCTCCCGATTCCTCTCAGGAAGTCACTCAAAAAATCCTGGAAGCCGTGGCGAACATCGCTGGCTCTTCCTTGGAGCAAACCAGCTGGCTGAGCAGAAGCCTGGAGGTGAAGGCCCAGCCTCAGATCTCTCTGGAAGAATCTGACGCCGAGGAAGATTTGGGCGGTAGGTGTCGAAGGGTCAGGAAGTAATGCCTGCTGCCAGCCAGTAGGGCTGGTTTCTCCTTAAAAGGAAACCGTTTTCCCTCCTTACAACCTGAGTCGTACGTGTAATGAACGGTTGGATTCCCCTACAGTGTCCTGAGTGGCGTGCTACTGCGTTAACCCCTCACGGAGGCCAGATGGGGGTCCGTGGAAGGAACTTCCCGGGATAGTTTGCATGAACTTGGTGAGAGACATGAGCGCAGGATAAAATATACGTGTAGGAGAATGTATGTTTCCCGTTTGCGGAACTGCAGAAAGAAACAGCGAACCAGCAAACCTCCGTCAGGCGGTTCACGTTGCGTCTTCCATTTCTGGCTCGTGTTTCATCGTTGCCCAGATGTGCAGATGTTATAGGGGAAGCCACATATGCCAGGCACAGCCCAGCCTAGTTTCTAGGTAAAGCCTCCTTGGAAAGCGTTGGGAGACTCACCCGTCCACTCAAGGCATCACCCATCAGCCACATGCGGTGCTCCTGAAGAGCCTGAACTAAGTGCAGTCATGTAGATTGCCAGTTGCCGCTGCCCCGGAGACCACCAGCCGGGGCTGTCAAACAAGCAAGTCTTAGGCTGCTGGTCCTGCAGAGAGGGAAAGACTTGGCCGTGGCAGGAGTGTCTCACCAGGCGGAGTTGGGGGGCGAGCGGTAGGGAAACCAGAGGGCAACAGTCCGGGGCTTGTGCTGCCGGCCACCGCTCAGCCAAAAACGCAGACGGACTGAATTATAATTGCACTTTTATTACTATCAGAGAGCAGCAGTCTGAGAAGGTGGCAGGTAAAAACCCTAACAACCACCTTACCTTGGATTTTCAGAAGCAATTTATATAGAAAAAGGTGGGGATTTGGGAGGGGAGGTTCCTAGGGGAACGCAGACATGCTGCTTCTCTTGGGAGGGGGAGCTTCTCTCCAAACTGACCCGCCTTGTTCTGGTGTTCTCTCTCTGGTGGCCCTTGGCCTTAACATGTCTCGTCCTCACACCTGTGGTGCAGGGCCAGGGAGGCTGTGTGCTCTCTGGCGGGGAGGGGAGGGGTGAACTATCCACTCTCAAGTGTCCGTGGTCATAGGAGATAAGGTCTGGCAGTTCACCAGCTGGCTGTGAGTCGCTCAAACTCTTTGGCCTTGTTTAATTTTCTTGTCTCAGTTTTTTTCTTGTCTCTGTTTCCCCATCCCACTTGCCCAAGGATTTTCCTAGCGTCTTCCTCTCCTGTCTCAGTAGGGCCTTGGCTGAGTTGTTGTGGCAGATCTTTCAGTGTGGGAACTGGTTGGAATTGGGCGAAGTTAGGGATAAAATACCTTTGGATGGGCAGGCACGGTGCAAGGCGAGGGCCAGGGTGGATCTTGCTGAACACGTTGCTTGCGTTGACATGTAAACTATTTTAGTTGACTTACAGTTTTTCCTTCAGGGTTAAGAGTATCTTAGAGCAAGTAATTATCGGTGCTAGTTCTCAGTATTATTTAACTTTGGGACTGAAAAGTATGTCCAGTCCCAGTGTTGCTTAACACCGAACGAGGAAGTCAGTTTGGTCTCAGTTTAATGTACTGGGGCCAAAAAATACACTTAAGTTCTCAGCAGCACAGTATCCACCGCAAAGTAGATGTCAAAAACTGTTCTGTCATTGTCATTAGCAATAGTTACATGAGCAGAAATGAAGCTGAATTTGTGATTTTTACGATACGGCGGGAAGAAGTGCTGAGCAGTCGGGGCTCTTTCCCAAGTGTTGGAAATCCACTTCAGACCAACAAACTCAAGAACAACACAGAATTTGTTGCCTGCTGCTTGAGTGAGTGAGAAGCCCAGGTGTGGATAACTGGTTTTAGGTGGCGCAGGCACTGGTGCTCAGGGGGGCTTAATCAGGGCCCACGCAGAGGTGCTGGTTGGCTCCTCTCAGGCCACGAGGCTTACCCAGAACAGGGGAGGAAGGCCTGGCACACGGTGCCACGGGAACTGGGCTGCCCCCGAAAGGGGGTTCTGCGCCCAGAGAGGAAGGGTGGTGTGCCAGACAGACCGAGGTCCCACCACACAGCACCCTTGCCATGTTTGTTTGATAGCTCAGCGGTTTGCATAGAGAAACCCTTATGTTCTGTAACAAAGATGCTGTGCCTGGTACACTCTCATTTGCTGATATAAGCCAATAACTCTGCTTCTCGGCTGTGGGTACGGTTTTAGTTGTGACTCTAGAAAAGAACTATTTGATCTCTTTGGCTAATTAGCCCTCGGGTGCTTCTGCCACGTGTGCTGATGCGGATTGACCTGGGTCTCCACCACCTGCACCGCTGCGCTGACCGTGGCCAGCCGCGGGATTGGGTGTGGGTTTTGTGCAATAATTAACTGTACCGTAGTAATTGCCTCATTTGGTGGGGTTTTTTTCCCCAGAAATCATAGCATTCTAAAAATATTTTTAAATATTTTATTTATTTATTCTTTTAGAGAGAGGGGAATGGAGAGAAAGGGAAAGAAACATTGTCACATGCCCCTTGCATGCCCCCAACCGGAGACCTGGCCTGCAACCCAGGCATGTGCCCTGACTGGGAATCGAACCAGTGACCTTTCAGTTCACAGGCCGGGTCTCAATACACGGAGCCACACTGGCCAGGGCAGAAATCATAGCATTGTAAAGCTTGAGGTGACTTGAGCTTCTCAATAAGACTTAATTCACAAACAGTACTAAAACCTGGAGCGTTTGGGCCACAGCTGCATGTGGTTCAGCCTTGAGCAGACCTAGTATACACGTCGGCCACGTGACTTATGGTACAGAATCGGGTATTTTCCTCCTCTGAAAGTTTTGTGTGTGCAGCGGGCGTGCCGGTCCTTAATGTGTAAACATGTGTCTGGTGTGAGCCACACGCTGAGTTCTGGATGCTGGCGCCAGAGCAGCCATGGAGACAAGCAGGGTCTGTGCCCTTGTAGGGGTGTGAACAAGGATAATCAAAGCTCAGTGAGCAAAAGTGTCTTTCAACTTCTGAAAACCTAACATGATCTCAAGTAAAAGCTTTTTTAAGGGCTAAAAAACCCAAGCTTATTACCAAGAGAATTTCAAGTGTCTCTTACTATTCTAAGAAAGTCAGGACTTCTGGCCAAGATGGAGGCGTAGGTGGACACACTGTGCCTCCTCTCACAACCAAAATTAAGGACAACAAAGATTTAGAAACAAGAAAACAACCAGAACTCATGGAAAATTGAACTGTTCGGAAGTCCAACAACCATTCATCCAGACTGGTAAGAGGGGCAGAGTCATGGCAGGAAAAAGTGGAGGTGCGGAACCGGGCACACAGGCGGCAGCAGCTGGAAGACCCCAGGCGCACAGGTGGCAGCTAGCAGACCCCAGGTGCACAGGCAGCGGCTAGCAACCCTGGGCACAAGGTGACAACTGTGCAGACCCAGTGAGGCCGAGCAAGGTGGCTGGCTGACTAGGTGGTCCCATATTCGCGCTCAGATAATCCAGGCGAAGGGGAAGTGGCAGAAGGGACTGGAATCTGAGAGAGTACAGAGCATTGTTCCCTCTCGGACCCCACCTCCACATACTGCGTCACTACCCAGCGACTGGGCTGCTCCGCCCTAGGGAACACCTAAGGCTCCACCCCTCACTACCTAACAGCCGCGACTAGACCAAAAAAACAAACAAACAAAAATGGCTCAAATAGAACAAATCGAAGCCCCAGAGCCAGTTCATCTAAGCGACCAAGAGGTAGCCAACCTATCAGATGCACAGTTCAAAGCCCTGGTGATCAGGATGCTCACAGAATTGGTTGATTTTGCTCACAAATTAAATGAAAAAATGAAGGCTAAAATAAGTGAAATGAAGAAAAATACACAGGGAACCAATAGAGATGGCAGGAAAACTAGAACTCAAATCAATGGAGTGGACCAGAAGGAAGAAAGAAATAACCAAACAGAAAAGAAGGAAGAAACAAGAATTTAAAAAAATGAGAGGCTTAGGAACCTCCAGGACATCTTTAAATGTCCCAACATCCGAATTATAGGGCTACTGGAAGGGGAAGAGGAAGAGCAACAAGTGGAAAACTTCTTTGAACAAATAATAAAGGAGAACTTCCCCAATTTGGCAAAGGAAATAGACTTCCAGGAAGTCCAAGAAGCTCAGAGAGTCCCAAAGAAGGTGGACCCAAGGAGGAACACACCAAGGCACATCATAACTACATTAGCCAAGATTAAAATGAAGGAGAGAATTCTAGAAGCAGCAAGGGATAAGGGGATAGTCACCTACAAAGGAGTGCCCATCAGACTGTCAGCTGATTTCTCAAAAGAGACCTTCCAGGCAAGAAGGGGCTGGAAAGAAGTATTCCAAGTCATAAAAGGCAAGGACCTACACCCAAGATTGCTCCATCCAGCAAAGCTGTCATTTAGAATGGAAGGGAAGATAAAGCACTTCTCAGATAAGGTCAAGTTAAAGGAGTTCATCATCAGCAAGCCCTTATTATATGAAATGTTAAAGGGACTTATCTAAGAAAAAGAAGATAAAAAACAGGACAGTAAAAAGACAGCAAACTCACAGATATTAACAACCACACCTCAAACAAAAGCAAACTAAGTCAACAGAACAGGAACAGAAACACAGAAATGGAGATCACATGGAGGGTTATAACAGGGGAGTGGGAGGAGGGGTGGGGGACAAGGTACAGAGAACAAGTAGCATAGACGGTGGGTAGAAAATAGACAGGGGAGGGCAAGAATGGTGTGGGAAATGTAGAAGCTAAAGAACTTATGATACATGGACATGAACTAAAGAGGAATGTGGGTGGGAGGGGGTGTGCCGGGTGGAGGGGAATGATAAGGAAAAATGGGACAACTGTAATAGCATAATCAATAAAATATATTTTAAAAAGAAGGTCAAAATAATGTTATAAACAGGGACTGAGAAGGAGGCGAGGCCACTTGAGATGTGACAGACCATGTCCCCCCCAAAAAAGAGGCAGGCATGCAGAGAGCTGGGAATCGCCCAGCAGGGACAGCACGTCCTTGAGGTGGGAGCTGGCTTAGCCCAGGAAACCTGAAGACCAGCGGGAGCTTCATGGCTGGTCAGAGAGGTCAGGGAGAGAGAGGGCCTGATGGCTGTCGTGGTCACCAGCTTGGGTGGCACCCCACTTGCTTGGGAAGCCATTAAGTGTTTGGAGCAGTGACGGGGTCGCATTCAGTCTCCAGACACCTCGCTTTGGCTGCCACAGGCACTGCGGGCTGTAGGGTGAGAGCAGGCTAATGGAAGGGTATCGAAAGGACTCAGCGGTGGTTTGGGCAAGCGAGGACGTTGGCTCGGATGCTGGGGCAGTAAGGAAGGTGTACCTATTTAAATGGACTTTGAGGGTGGATTGCAGGTAGTGGTTGAAAAAAGCAATCAATCAGTGACTTAGTTTTGTGGCCTGATCAATTTATTGAGGTGGAGCAGACAGGAGCAAGACCATTTTGGATAGTGAACTTGAGCTTGGTGTGGCATGGATTACATTGGAGATATCTGGAAATGAAAAGGGGCCAGAAAAGTCAGTTAAGCATTCACCGAGGACATCAAGTCCCGGAAGCTAGGAGAAAAGTGTCTCAGGAAGGAGGGAGGAGGAACACAGCGGACGGCTGTTGAGAAGTGGAATAAGAGGACAGAGGCCCACTGCCCGTACCTGACCGGGCGGAGTCACTGGGGGTGAACAGAGGGTGGGAGTAGGAGACAGTGTCTGCACAGAACTCTCTGAAGCTGAGTTGTCAGTAGGGCAGTAACCAGGGACTCCTGAGGACCGAAGAATATCTGTTGTCATTTCAAGTTTATTTTTAAATTGGAGTATGCCAATGCAAATTTGTGTGGTGTTGAAACAGTGCATCAGAGAGGAAGAAATTGATACCAGAGAGAAAGGCTACTTAGAAAGCAAAGCCCTGCTCTGGTAGCTCAGTTGGTTAGAGCATTGTCCTGATGAACCCAGGTTGCAGGTTCAATCCCCAGTCAAGGCACATACAGGAGTCAACCAATGAGTGAATCATAAGTGGAGTGAGACCTCAATGCTGTTCTCTCTCTTTCTTCCCCGTCTCTCCCCATCACTTCCTCCCTTCTCCTCTCTCTAAAAAATCAATTAAAAATTATAAAAAAAGAAAAAGAAACAGAGTTTGGCAGCCACAGGGCTGGGCTCGGTATCAGCAGCCAGGGACAGGCCCACTCGGACAGGAGACAAGGCAGGGAACTCGGCTGTAAATACCCTAGGTCAGTAACCCAGGATGGTCAGCCCAGAGCGTTCCGTCTCACCGCAGCAGTTCTCTCGTGAGGTACGGAGTGAGGCCGCCAGCTGAGAAGGGGGGAGGGGGAGGATGCCGCCGCAGAGTGGAAGGCAGCGTGCCCCTGAGGTGGGACCATTGGTAGCACCTGGTCTCTTTCGAGATTCTTGGTCGTGAAGTAAACAGGGTCAGCGTTAGAGCATTTAGCTACACAAAACTGTGTCAGCAGGTCCTGGGGCTTCAGCAGCCTTACACTTCTCCCGGTGGGAACTTCAGAGGGAGAAAGAAGCAAGAGTCGAGGATGTTGGCAAGGTGGACGGTAGGCCGCAGGGTGCAGGTGGGGAGGTAGAGCAGTGGAAACGGGGGCGAGGGGGTTGGCAGGTGGTGCAGGTGGTGGACTCGGGGGCTGGAGGCCTGTGTGCGGATTCAGGCATTGCCAGAGTGGCCTCTGGGGAGAGCACGTGAGCAGGAAAGACCAAGAGACGTGGTCCAACCAGGATGCTTGAAATGGAAGTTTTGGAAATCGGTGAGGCCAAGGGCATGATGGTGACAAGGAGCGGCTGAGCTAGAGCAGAGTAAAAGACTTGGAGGAGAAAAGGTCAAGGGGTGCAGAGGTCAGGGTGTCAGATGGGCCATCCAAGGAAAGGTTGGAGGTCCAAGAATGATGAGGAGAGAGGAGGACAGGGAGTTGGCGCTAATTTATTTGATCAAAATAGACAGATCATCAGTTGCTGACGCTGCGCATGTTGACAGAGAAAAATGTCCAGGCCACATTTGTGCACATAATCACCACGGAAGGCCGGAACCCGTGGCTCTGTTCATGAGTGAGGGCGTCTATGGCGCCCCGTCCAGCACGGTTACAGCACAGATGCCTCTCTGGTTAGCAGATGCGGCCGCCGCTGCTTCGACCATGGTGTCCGCGTCTGCGCCTTCCGTGTACAGCGTGCAGGCCCTCTCCCTCCTGGCAGAGGTAAGTGCACACCTGCCTGCCATCCCTTACGGAAGCGACTGCACCCGAGGCTCTGGGACAGCGTGTCTTCTCAGCCCAGGGAGTGGGGTGGCGCTGTCCCAGCGAAGCTCCGTCCGGCTCGGCCTCGAGCTGCACCGCGGCGTTTTGTTAGTCTGTGCACACCTCGAGGGTGAACTTTCTCACCTTCACTGGGTTCAGGAGAGTTCTGTTGTCTGCCCATCCCCTTCCTCTAGGTCCTGGCCTCGCTCCTGGACATGGTCTACCGAAGCGACGAGAAGGAGAAAGCCGTGCCTTTGATCTCGCGTCTGCTCTACTACGTGTTTCCTTACCTGCGCAACCACAGGTAACGGCTCTCCGTTGTGGCCCGCCCACGGGCCGGACAGCAGGTTACGGGACATGCATCTGGCTGCTTTCCTTGGCAGCATCTGACCTTGACCCTGCTCTCCTCCCACCCCCGTTTAGCGCCTACAACGCTCCCAGCTTCCGGGCCGGCGCTCAGCTGCTGAGCTCTCTGAGCGGCTACGCCTACACGAAGCGAGCCTGGAAGAAAGACGTGCTGGACTTGTTCCTGGACCCCGCCTTCTTCCAGATGGACTCGTCTTGTGCGCAGTGAGCAGGCCGCCCTGGCCCCGTGCTCCCTGGCTCTGCACTGGAGAGAGGGGTTCATCCGCGCAAAGCGTTCTCCTACCTGAAAGGGCCGCAGAGTTGGCGGCCACCCAGATTGTAGGACATCCCGGTCACAAACTCCAGGGTTAGCTGTGTACTTGCGGGAAAGGCCTTAAGTCCTTTCAAAACACGAAGATGCTTTTTCTTTTTAATCAACAGAATTTCAGTTAAGAGCAAATTGTCCCTGAACAGCTTCCTATGGGGTCCCAGCTGTTCTGGGTCCAGTGCTGCCTTATCTATAATGACGGAACACTCAGCACCGCCGTGTCCTTGTCCCATGTCTCAGCTGACCCTCAAGGGGTGCTTTTTGGGTGCTTACAGCCATCAGGCCTGTGCTGGTAGCCGAGGTCCATAGAGATGCAGCTGCAAAGTGAACTTCCTGTGCCTTTTTCTTGGAGGTCAACAGAGCCACTCGGTGGCTGTCCTCCTGGCGTGGCCGACCGTGGCTGGGTTAGTGGCAGGGATAGAGGGTGCAGATCGGTCAGCTTTTCCGTGTGGCCTGGAAGTTTGCCCAGCCCCCACCAGCCTGGTGGCTCCCGCCCTGTAACCCTGTTGGCCTTCGGGAGCCCATTTGGAGGCTCGTACTTGTCTCCACTGCCCTCCCTTCTTCCCACCCACACGGGGACACGAACACCACGCTGTGTGGGCAGGTCTAAGGGCAGCTGCCGGGGAGAGCCACCGTGCCTCGGCAGTGTAAGTCTCCCTTCACGGGAGGGGGAATTGTTGGGCGCCCTCCAGTTACTCAGTCCGTTATCCGTTCCTTGTTCAAGGTGGGGAATGAAAAGCTTTGGCTGAGCTTTCCCTGATGTAACCAAAGCGACTCACTCCACCACCTTCTCAGAAAGCAGGTGTCCGTGGGTCTGAAAGGGGCGCGGTCTTTTCTTCATGCTTTGAATTGGACTGTCATCCTTTGCATATTTAACTAATTTTGCTTTTTTTTTTCTTTTTTACTAATTTTGCTTCTTTTAATACCCAGTTGGAAGTCCATTATTGACCATCTTCTGACTCATGAGAAAACAATGTTTAAAGATTTAATGAGTAAGTTAGTTCTGGGTTACTTGCACATAAGTCACATTTTAAGGGACCAACACCACCGGGTCAATCGGCTTTGACCCGTCTCTCTGAACACCCCCGAACCTCCGTGGTGCCGTCGGAGCCGCGGACCGTAATGCGACGGAGGCACACGGTGTGTCGGGGCTCCGTGAGCAGCCGTTTCGGGTCCGGTCTGTGGACGGGGCACTGTAACGAGCTTTTCTGCAGCTTTTTGGTGGCAGAAAACTTTGGAAAGTCCTACTGATGATTATTTACCATAATTCATTAGGAGTACTTTTCTATACCTCACATTTTCTTCTATTGTAACAGAATCACGCTGGGTTCTATTGCCCGCTGCCAAAAACAACCTGTGACTCCCAATACCAGAGTCTTGTGAAAAGGAAAAGAGCTATTTATTCAAAAGTTATACAGGATTAAAATAACGGCAGGATTTTTCCGTTGAATCCCAGTCCCTCAAAAGGAAAAGCGACACCCACCAACACACACAGCCCTGCCCCCCAGCCCCAGCCAAACCAGGCGAGTCCAGGGCACCGTCTCTCAGGCACAGAAACGGAAGCCTGTGGCTTAGCTGGGCGGATCCTACCTTTTACAGTCTGGCTCCCCCAGATCGTCTGTGCTCGGCTAGGCTCCCGCTCCGCATCCGGAACATGACAGACCCTCCTCACGGTGGGCCAGTGGGGGTCCTTCTGCACCCTTTCGCACCACGTGGCCAAGACAGCATGGCTGCCTGCACTTGAGTTTACATGCCAGTGCCAATCTTCCTCCGTGAGCCCCTTTCTGACTCCTCCCACGAAGGGTCGCGTGGGCCAGCGCTCTCGTTTCTTTTGCTTTTCTCGGCTGCCCTGTCAGTCCGGGCAGACTTGGCCTCGTGATGGAGCAACCGCCTCCAAGCTTCTCGCGCAGGCTCAGTAACCAGGGGGCAGCCTTGCGGCTGCATCACAGGTTAGAGCCACACCTGTCAAAACACCGGCCAGAGTTCTTAGGTAACAAAGTAACTCTCAGTGGCCCTGCTCCGCTTCCCCTCCCCGCAGCCAGTTAGTGGGGGTTTTCCCGTCTTGGAGACTTCTCTATTCCTTGTTACACTGTCCCTCGTCGTTAAGTGTCGTTAAAGAAATAAGCATTTCTACAAATAAATATACAAATAATAAGCACAGGCTCTTGCTAGTAGTTTTCTCACTAAATGGAACTTATCTCTTACATTTATTGTAGGCATGCAGAGCAGTTCCTTAAAACTGTTCTCAAGTTTGGAGCAGAAAGCCATGCTGCTGAAGCGCCAGGCCTTTGCCGTCTTCAGTGGCGAAGTCGATCAGTACCACCCTTACCTCCCTCTGATACAAGGTAAGAGCCCCGCGGCGGGTTGAGGCGGCTGGAGGGGCCCCAGCTCGACCTGGACCTGGCGGAGTGTTCTCTGAGCACCCAGCAGGAAATGGAGCCGCAAACCTGAAACTTTGTGTTTAAAATCAGTTACAACCCTGCTGTTAGTTTTCATTCGCTGGTTTTCCGAAGTCTGACAGCACCTACTCAGCACTGCCTTTCGCTGGAGTCCTCCTGCAGGCAGGAAACTTCGAGTTCACGATAAATACTGAGGCCAGTGTCAAGCAAGGTTTTGGAGACGTACCTCATTCTCCCATAGCAGGCTTTTCTCTTCTTCACCCTCTCTCTGCTGTCTTGTCTGCCTCTAAAACGAGCTGTTGCACCCGATTTTGAAGGGCGTTCTCCTCCGTCTAAAGCACTGACCCAGCCAAGGGGACACTGTTTTACTTCCCCCTCCTCCAGACGGGAAAACACTCCCAAAAAGGGGTGGGATCCCCCGAAGACTCACGGCTTATGGGGGACCAACTAAAACTCACGCAGTTCTTGAAGGATAGTTTGTTTCTATTGTGAAGACTTGTAACAGCTTTGCACGCACAGTGGTTGCACAGGCCCGAGTGTTTGCAGTCACGAGGCCATGACCACAGTCAGGGCAGAGCGCCCCCATCCCCCCACAAGTTCCCTCATGCCCCCTAGATGTCATCCCCCCGCCATGGCAACCGCTAAGCAGCTTTCTGTGCACATGGTTTCGTCTTTTCCAGAGTGCCCCTTGAATGTAACTAGTGCGATGAGACATGGCCTCGAGCCTGGCTTCCTGGACTTGGCGTAACGTGTTTGAGTCATCCATTCTCTTGCATCTGTCAGCAGCTATTCCTTTTTATTGCCAAATAATATTCCCTTCCGTGATGTGCTTCCCTTTTCACTGATGGGAGGGTGTTCAGATTGTTTCCAGGCAGAGTTTTGACGTAAATTGTTGTAACTCGGTCAGCGCGCAGGGCACATGCTCTCCCCAGGGTCCTCCCTGTGGCTCCGTAGCTGCACTGATTGTCAGCCCACCTCCCTGCATGATGAACTGTTTGCAAGCTCCTGTTCTACTGGGAGGCTTCCCGTTGCTGATGTGGCATTGTATATCTGCAGTAATGAAGTAGCTTTAGGCTGCAACTGACATGACTTTAGCACGTAAAGCACGGAAGGAGATTTTCACCTCCTCACGGCCTGCCCTGCGAAAGTGAACGTTCAGATACTGCCCTGCCTTTCCTGAGTTGCCAGAGGAGGCTGATCTGCCCAGGGGGTGCCTGGGAATGCCAGCTGAGGTGACAGCAGCTCTCTGAAGACTCTGGCTGAAAGCAGCGTCTAAGCTGAACTTGGTTGCCTTCCTGCACAGCTCAGAGGGAGACAGGACGGGAGCCCGTCCTCCAGGAGTTCCCTCGCAGCGTCCGTGCCAGTGCCGTGTGCACCGGCCGCTGGCGCAAGGTCCCAGTGCAGCCCGGAGCCGGCTTCCCAAGCAGAGGGGGAAAGCAGGTGGAGGGGTTGACCCTCGCAGGGTTTAAACGTCCAGCAGTTCTGCAAAATCATGCCTCAGAGAGGGAGAGAGAAGTACAGGCTGTATATGCTGTTGTTTGTGTTAGACACTCTATTTATACATGTGTGTATGTAGCGTATTTATGTGTGTGTGTACAAAACAAAATCAGCATCATGCTGACTTAAATGGGAGGTGGCGGGGCTCTTGGCGGGGGAGGAGTTTCTCTCTGAACAAGGTCAATGTGCACAGGGTGGGGGCCTGAGCGTTTCCGCACATCTGGGCTCAGAGTGACATCAATTTTACATCGCAAAAGGAGCTGTAAAAAAGCCCAACACAATTCTTCTTTTACAAAAAAGGAAGAGGACGGAATGCTGTTTGTCTAAAATGGGAAGGAAGACAGACGTCGTCCCCACGAAGATCCCCGGTTGAGGACCCGGGAGATCTGGAGGCAGCTTTAAAAATCCTCTTCTAATAATTCCGACCTTCGCGTTAATCTCCGAGTTGGTGCCGTTTGGCTATCTCTTCACATTCCAGTTGGGGCTTTTGGCATTCCAGGTCACAGTCTTGTCAGATGCCCAGGCTAGAAGGAAATTTAAAAATTAAATACATTAAAAAAAAACAAAAACCACAGATCTCACCTCCAGGTTCCTAGCCGGCCCTGCCACCTGTCCTTTGCCGCTCCGTGTCCCGCTGGTTGGCTTAGGCATTTTGTTCAAGGGTGGGTTTGTTTAAATGTCCGATGGAGGGTGGAACCGGACGCAGAAGCCAGCTCTTTAGAAGCGTTTGCCGGGGGTCTGAGCAGCGCGTGCACCCGCGTTGGCCGGGGCACTTGTCAAGGCAAGAAGCAGCACCCCATCGAGCTAGCTCACACAGAGAGTCTTAACCAGCATGGCCATTTGCTGTAGCAAGTTAGGCTCCTCAGAAACCTTAAATTACAGGGGAAAAAATCACATTGTACAATTATTGCACTAGACAAGTGGCAAAGATTGTTAGGGGCCACACGATTTTAACCCATAACATTTTTTTCCCTGCAGGAGTTAAAAGTTTTTGACATGGTTATCCCATAAAAACTGTATTGAATAAATCTATTTTGTTCACCCGCTCCACTTCCTACTTATTGCCACCCAAATAGGGTGTCCTCTGCCAGCCGGTGTCTGTGGTCTTATGGTCCCTTCACTCACCAAGGACTGTCTTTGGTTTCTGTGCCTCATGTTTCGTAATCTAAGAAGACCGTTTAGGTGGTCGCTGATCACGCGTTGAATTCCTGGCCTCAGCCCGAGCGCGCGCCCATCTGCTCGGCCACGGCAGGGAACGGGGGGCCGTGCGCACCCCTTCCTGCAGCAAAGGCCATGAACGAAGAGGAGGGCCGGGGTAGACCGGGGCGCAAAAACGTCCTCCCGGCGCCCACTCCGTACGCTGGGTGGCGGCGAAGTGTGAAAGCAATGACGATTTCGTTTTTCTTTTCGTCTGCGGAGAAACCCAAAACTGCATATTTGTGTGACGTCTTTAAAATCTTCTTTCCGTAGAACGCCTGACAGACAATCTCAGAGTCGGACAGACATCCCTAGTTGCTGCTCAGATGTTTCTGTTTTTCAGAGTGCTGCTGCTAAGAATATCTCCCCAGCATTTGACTTCCTTGTGGCCAATCATGGTCTCTGAACTAGTAAGTACAAACGTTTCACCCTTGAAAGCAAACAAAAAAGAAAGGGAGAAAGAGAGGGAGAGAAACATCGATGTGTTGCCTCTCCCACGCCCCCCATCCAGGGACCTGGCCCGCACCCAGGCACGTGCCCCGACTGGGAATGAAACCTGTGACCTCTCGGTTCGCAGGCTGGTGCTCAGTCCACTGAGCCACACCAGCCAGGGCAGCCTAAGTAGTTTTAAGAAACAATGGACACGGGAGAAACCCTGAAAACCTCGTAGAATGTAAAAGACGTTCCCACTGGCAGGGGAAATCTTACTTGTAAGGGTGTCTTCTTCCCTGCACCAGGAAGAGGTAAACGGTCATATCTCTAGGAATGCTTATCCGTGCAGAGAACAATCGAGTTGGCAGCACAGAGCTGGGGAGGGATTATGTATACAATGGGAGGTTTTTGTAGAAAATGAGGATGGGACAAGGAAGCGAGCAGTCAAAGGA
Organism: Anoura caudifer; assembly: GCA_004027475.1. Taxonomy (NCBI): domain Eukaryota; kingdom Metazoa; phylum Chordata; class Mammalia; order Chiroptera; family Phyllostomidae; genus Anoura; species Anoura caudifer. The sequence continues at coordinate 95,707 of PVKU01005130.1, read as the reverse complement.
AAGAGAGGATTCCAGGACGGAGAATGGGGCAGGTTTTATCAAGCAGATTACCACTTCTCTTGGGAACTGTGGAGGGCCCTTGCGACAGATCACCTACCTCCCTGGTGTTGCCCAGAGAATCCCAGGCTTGCTGATTCAGGTGGTGGTTTTGGGGGATGTTGAGCTGCGGTTACCTCTGGTGTTCAGTCTGCGCCTGGCGTCCTGGGCTTTCGCACAAGGGACGCCAGTTTGGAACCGAGGTTTGCTCTTTAACAGCAGGCTGTCTTTCCATTTTGTTGATTCTTTCTTTTGCTTTATTTGTTCTTTTTACGGACATAAAATTTTAAACATTAAGCTAGGGGTCATCTCTTTCAAATAGTAACCTGAATTCACCTTTCGTTTTTAAGATTCAGACATTCATACAGCTCGAGGAAGACCTGAAAGCGGACGATGAGTTGTTGAGGTGAGTAGGCGGGGGTCTGGGCGCACACGTGCAGGGCGGCGGACGTCCCTTTGCGATGTAGGGTTGTCCCATGTAATGCTGAATGCCATCTTCTGGAAGTTCTTGTGAAGGGGTCCCCTATTTTGATCATTTCTTAAAAGTAAAAACCTGTTCACAGACATTGTTACTAGTCCATAGTCGGTGTGCTTTATAAAGGCCAAAACTAAAAACGTCAGTTTGGAGTAAGGAAAGGTTTATCGATCAAGGAGGCGCCAACCTAGAAGATGGGGGACTTAGTGGTGCCTCAGATCAGGCTTCTTTTATGCCAAGGGAAGGGGCCGCAGGACGGGCAAGAGGTGACCGATGACCACGGACATCCGGGCGCTGCCGGGCATCTGAGGAAGATGGTGCTTCTGCTGACCTGGGTGCAGTGGGTCCAGTGAGGAGGTTCCTGCAAGTCTTTGATAAACAGTACATACTTCCCTGAACTCCTGCGAGAGGCAGTTTCTGATAAGTGGCTATTTTATCTTTGTAAAAATCAAGCCACGAAGCAGAATTCCTCTCATGATTAGCATGTCTATATGCAAGAAGCTGTCCGCCCGAAGGCCAGGCCCGTGGGAGCAAAGCCAGCGTGAACAAAATGGAATTAGAGAGATGTAGCATTTTATTCTGTTACAGTTGCATAGGCAAATAGACTGCAGCAGACGGGAATGAGTTTGTAACAAGAGTTCCTTTGCAAATCTACAGAAACAGCAACAAAATCAACAGAACGAAAGTTTTAGTCCCTGACTCCACAGGGGAGATACCCCAGAGTGAACTGATCCTATATTTATCAGCTTGCAAATTCCTGGACACGGCGCTTTCTTTTCCACCTGACAAGATGCCATTGTTTCAAATGTAAGTCAGAGAAGACTGTGTGTCCTCTTTAAAGTGGGCGACTTTTGTTTTCTCCTAAGCGCTTTCACTGTTCTTTCCTGTGCAGTACATGAGAAACCACAGTATGGTCACTAGTGGCCCACGGGCCCGCTCAGCGCACCACAGTTCAGGTTACTGACCTCTGTGGTTTTGTGAATTTGGCTCCCAGGAAGGCAGGGGGTGGGGGGTGGGGGTGCCTTTTGCTACTGAATGCTTATAAAACAGGAGTCATGCCCTGGTGGTCCTCACTGCCTTTGTGTAGACTTTTTTTGTCTTTGTTTTTCCTTAAATAAATGGAACATACCATCTCCAAATCACTTGGGCTCTGTCGGCTTTCATTTCCCGTAGGGTTTTTTTAACACAGCTGCTCGTGAGTTTAATTTCATGCCTCGCCCCAGAAGCCCCTTCTCTCTGTCTTGTTCCAATGAAGAGAGTAATCATGTAGAAGCATCTGCGTTTAAAAAACCTGTTCTCCTTAAATGCGTGTTACTACGTGAGAGAAGCCAGCCCGAAAAGGTTGCATACTACATGATTCCAACTCCATGACATTCTTAAAAGGCCCCGTAAAACTGTGAAGGCAGTGAAAGATCAGACGTTTCCAAGGGTCAGGGGAGAGGCAGGCAGCACAGGATTGTGAAGGCGGTGGAACAGCTCAGCGTGGTACTGGGAGGATGGTACCCATCACTCAGCATCGGTCCCCACCCATAAGGTGCTTAACAGCAAGCAAGCGTGAACCCCAGTGGGACCGTGGGCCGGGGGTGATGCCGACCTATCGCTGCAGGTTCGTCGATTGTAACAAGTGTACCACGCTGGTGGGGGGCGCAGGTCGTGGGGAGGCTGTGCGTTTGGGGACAGGGGTACATGGCAACACTCTCCTTTCTGATCAGCTTGGCTCTGAACCTAAACCTGTTCCTAAAAAGAAGCCTTTTCTTAAAGTGGGTTCGGATGCACATGACCATGCAGAGCAGCACGGCTCGTGACAGGCAAAAAGCGGAGGCAACCGGGACGTCCGTGCAGCACAGTGCTCAGCAGTGCATAGGCATGAAGCACGGACATGCTACAACACGGATGAGCGTGGCAACATTAAGTGGAAGAAGTCAGACACAAAGGACCTTGGAGTGTGGGACTCCATTTGTAGGAAATGCCCGGAGAGAGAATCTGTAGGGACGGAAAGTGTGGTAGTTGTTGCCTAGATGAGGGCAGTGTAGGGGACTGGGGGGGTGGGGGGGGATATGAGCAGGAATTCTTTTGTAGATAATAAAAATATTCTAAAATTAATTATGGTGATGGAGTACAATTCTGTGATATAGTGAAAGCCATTGAATTGTACACTTTAAACAGGTGAATTGTGTGGTATGTGAATTATATCTCAATAAAACTATTTTTAAAGTTTTGTAAGTGGGCCCGAGCCAGTGTGGCTGACCTTGGGCTTCCTTGTGCAGTTACAGGTGGGCGTTTGTTCCGGAAGTGGACGCAGAGGGCCCTGCCGCCCTGTCGGACCTGGAGGAGGGTCACCAAGAGTGCAGACCCCACACAGTTAGGATTCTAGAGCTTCTAAAATTGAAATACAGGGTAAGTGCTTCCCTTTTTAAAGTGCATCGTCACGGGAGAAGGGCTTGGTGAACTATTTCAGTGTGCCCCCTGATTTTAGTAACTTGGAACAATATTCAGGATTTCTCTTACCTGAGTGTTAAAACTTGGAGACGGTTACAAATTCCATCTCTATTTTTTTTCTGTCACGTTCTCATCCCAGCTGCTAAGTGGTGAGGCTTCCTGGATAACGCAGTCGTTGGTTCCTTGGAGGAAGGAGGGCCTGCTGGAGGAAGGGCAAGGCCTCAGTGGGGGGTGGGCTTTGGGCGAAGTCCTGGTGGGAAATGTCCCTGGGAGACCTAGTGTCTGTGTCATGCTGCTGTCCTTAGTGCTGATACTGAGTTTTCATGAAGGACCCGTCTCTTAGGATTGGCCGGCCGCCTGCACACCCGTCAGGTAGATCTGTAACCCCTCGAAAATCCATGCCATCTTTACGGGGTTTTACCGTTTTGTTTTGCTTTGTTCTTTCAGGACACGAGCAGCACCGACGAGATCCCCGTGAAGAGGGAGCTCCCGCTGCTGCGCCAGCGCTCGGTGTCCGGCGTTGGGCAGCTGATGCCGTTCTTCGAGACGCTCAGCTGCACTTTTAAAGGCCCACATGCGCTGCCCACTGACGCCCGAGCACCTGCCTCCTTCGAGTTTCCTGCCTCGGACAGTCCCCGCATCTTGAAACAGCTGGAGGAATGTGTTGAACATGATTTCTTGGAACATCTGGACTGTTAACCATCTGAGACAATTTGTTAGTTCTTTTACTGATACTTCAGCGGAAACCAGGACGGATGCTAAACCAGAGAGGGCCAGGGTAGGCTTCTAAAGTTTTTGAAAGCCTATTTCAGTTTTGAAAGCAGCTTTCAGATCATTTTCTGTTGGGCAACAAAGCATACCTCCCTAAATGCCTTGTAATATATTTGGATCGGATTATATGTTTCTTCGTCAATTTATGTAAAGAAAATAAAGATAATATATCATCTCACAATAGCACGTGATTTCTAAGTTGAAGTAGAGTGTGAAGAGAATGAAGAGCTATTTCCTTTGCTAATGCCGAGACTGGGTCCGTCTCAGTACGTTTCTCTGACTTTTTAACTTGTCGACCTTCACATCTATGTCCTTGAAAGTGTTTATTTTAATTCTACATTTTAGAACTAAAATATATTTTCTGAAAATAGTAATTGCCCGTGACAATGGACTATTTAGCCACAGTGGATGCTGGAAGGAGTTATCTGAGGGTGTTTAACCCTTGCCCATTAAAATCACGTGTTTGCACTGCTCAGCTGAGTAAGAAATGCCCAGTTTTCAGAAGCTTGACAGCTGTCCCTGTCAGTATGTTCCACCGCGCACCGTGCCAGGCCTTTCCGTCCAACGTGATCAGCCAGCCCAGTCCCCGAGCTGTGCCGGCCGAGCCAGCTGTCACGGAAACCCCCTCTCGGGACTCTTCCCTTTGCCACGCTCCCTCCTGGGACCTCTCTGCCACTGTGCACACTTCGCTGCTCACGAAAGCAATCCCTTCCTCGATGTCGACTTCTCTAGCCTGGCCGCAGGTCATCCCACTGTTGTGAAAGCCTTTTTGTCTGGTCCCAGCTCCCCCATTTAGACTCCTGACTGGGCTCCCTCCTCTGCTGGGGCTGGCCCTGCAGACATGCTTCTCTTGTGTCCCCTTTTCGGCCACTGGAGTGCGAAACCGCTTTCCTGTCCTAACCAGTGCTGCGCAGCGTCCTTTCCGGGGACAAGGTGGGATTTGGCTAACACCCTGCTGCTGCGTGCAGCGCCGACATGTGTCGTTCGCTGCGATGCAGGGTCTGGGAGCTCAGAGCCACTGGGGGCTAAAGGAAGGTATCATTAGGCACTGTGGCTATAGGTACATGGATGTTCGTGCCAATCGGTGTTAAAAATCACACAAAGTGTTGTTGGGTGTCGGAGGATACCTTTGAAAACCTTTGCAAGCTTGGCCACTAAGATTTTAAATGTTGAAGTGTAGCATTGTGAGTTCTGTGTCACTCGCTGTGTGTTCAGGTCATGAGGAGTCCAGCGTCTGTTTGCCTGGGCACATGCTCCGTGCCTTGTTTTTCTCATCTGTAAAATGGAACTATCAATGGTAACGACCTCTCTGGGTTGTAGCAACTAAGCATCTCTGCCACATCTGTGGTCTCTACAAACAGTTCTGATCACACCTGTAAAAACGAAGCCTGTGCCCACTCCTGTATCCCTACGCCTGGGGTTCCATTAATTTACCCGAGTACCGACATACATTGGGTATCATAAAAGAGGAACTGGGTATTTTTAAACTATGAGAGAAAGAAAGTGAGCACTTCTGGTATTTTCTTCTTATCCCCAGGGCCCTTCTGTGGCTCACTGTGGAGATGAAGCTCAGACTCAGCTCCTCCCAGAGCGTGTCTGTGCCAGCTGCCCAGCCCAGCAACCGCGGGGCCACTGCACAGAGCATCCCTGGTCAGGCAGGGGCCAAGGGCAGCCAGAGCAGGATGGAGACACTGCTGCCCTAGTGGCAGGGGCCGTGTAGCCATGTGTGGCCGTGAATGGAGGCCTGTCCCTGGGGCACTGTCCAGGGTCCAGCCGTGGTGCTCAGTGTGTCCTGGACCTGGCTTGCTTTCTTACCCTGTGGAGGTGAGGACAGAGCCGGCAGAACCGAAACCTCGGTTGGTCTCGCTCTGGGGCCCTAGGCTCTCAGCCCCAGTGCTGAAGAAGTTAAATAGGAGAACCTGGAGGTGGCTGTGGGGTTATGCATGAGAGACAGTTTCTCAAATTATCCCACCTCCCTGACTTCCTGCAAAATCAGCTGTCTGAGGGCCACAGTGGCTCCTAGCTCTCAATGTGGTGAGGTGTGTTTGTCTTATCTTCCAGTATTTGTATGGTATGCTCAGTTAAATTAGGGGTACAACTGGCTAGAAGTGTGGGAATAGTTGAAATTTTGAACAAGGATCTGGGAGACCTGGCAGAATTCCGTATCAGAATTAACTGCTCTGTTGTAAGACAATGCCTCCCACCAGCTACTGTGTACAATTCAGTGGGACACAGAAACCAGTGACCGTGCAAAACCAACACCATCGCAAAAGAGAGTATCGTTCATTGGAAGTGGACCAACTAAGGAGTTCACCCACTCCACAGCAAGGGGCAACTGACATGCTTTCAGAGAAGAAGGGAGAGAGAAACATCGATTTGAGAGAGAAACATCGATTGGTTGCCTCCCATATGCACCTGGACTGGGGATTGGACCTGCAACCTAGGCATGTGCCCTGACTGGGAATTGAACCCGCAACTTTTTGGTGTATGGGATGACACTCCAGTCACATGAGCCACACCAGCCAGGGCTAAGATAATTTTTAATCATAATGAAATCAAATCAAACTCGGCTTTGACATTTTTGAAAATAAAGATTTCCAAGTAAATTTGAGTGTGTCTGGTACAAGCACCAGGAAGGTGAAGCAGTTCCTTCCTGAGGAAAACCCCTGGCACTCCAACCTGCTGCCGAGTTCAGCCTGAGCCTGCTCGCCTCACGTTGCATCCCTGTGAGTAAGCCTTGAGAACATAGAGTTCTGCAGCACGCTCAATGTGTTTAAAAAAAAAAAGTGGAGGGAGAGACAAGAATTTGTATATATAACTAAGGATATGTCTTTACACGAATGAACTATTGTCTATTCCTGTCACCGCTCTAACAAATTACCAAAACATAGTGACTTAAAACTCCGGAGGTGTATCCTCTTCCAGTCCTGGAGGCCAGAGGCCTGACATGAGTTTCACTGGGCTGAAACGAAGGTGTCTGCAGCATTTCGCTCCCCTTGTGAGTTCTAAGGGCCCTAAAATACAGTTTTCTTGCCTTTTCCAGCGTCTAGAACTACACTCCTTGGCTCATGGTTTCTTCCCCATTTTCAAAGCCAGCAGCATAGCGTCCGTTTTCAAAGGTGCTTCCTCCTTCGGTGGCGAAATAGTCCTCGGTGACGAAATCTCTCAGCCTCTGTTTTGGAGACACTGGGGTTTGTTTGTTCGTTTCTTTTTGATTTGAGACATAGAGACGTTGCTTTGTTATTCCACTTATTTGTGAATTCATAGGTTGATACCTTTTTTTAAATCCTCACCTGAGGATATATTTATTGATTTTTGAAAGATGGAGGGGAGAGAGAGAGAAAAAGAAATATTGATGTGAGATAGAAACATCAGTTGCCTCCCATACATTCCCCGACTGGGGATCAAACCCACAACCTATCACTGGTTGATTCTTCTATGTGCCCCGACCTGGGATTGAACCTGCAACCTTGGTTTATAGAGACAATGCCCCAACCAACTGAGCTACCCAGCCGGGACAGAGACACTTGTGTTTGCATCTAGGGCCCACCTGGATAACGTAGGCTGACCTCACCTCGAAAGCAAAGTAACTTGTTGAACATCACATAGCTGACAGGTGAAGAAGTTGGATTCAGGCCTGGGGAGATGCTGCACGATACTATTAAGTTAAAATTCCATTTTGTTTCCTACAAAGTGCTAGTTGAGATGCACCAAACTGATTTCACAACGGATTTAATAAACACAACCTTGACGTCATGGAACTTCTATATTTTGGTCACCACTGCACCCTTAATGCCTAGCTGTGCCAGTCCGGAAGAGACAAGAGCCTCACAAGTAACACAACTGTGGGTGGCGTTGTGCGAGGAAGATTTCAAAACTAGTTTCATAATAGTTGTCCTGGTGATTTGGGGAGTATGTTAATTAAAGCTGGGGATGGTGAAACAAGGGAAGGGCTTACGATAAGCGGGGCAAGCTCAAACCGACAGGAGTGAGCCTAGGCCGGGCTGCCTTGGCCTTTTAGCAAGAAAGTGAGAGGCAGTAGAAGGGAGCCAGCTGGGTTGCATGGACTCGGGAAACCAGTTACCGAAGCAAAAGACGGACCCTTGGAGGAAGATACATGCCTTAGGAAAGAAGGGGAGGAGGCGAGGCATGACCGAGAGTGCATACGCTCTGGTTCCTTTGTCTTAACCATTTTTATATTTTCTAAAGGCAGGAATTTTACGGGAGGTCTCAGGAGAGGATCTTAATAGAATATTCATTAGCTTTCCAGGTGTGTCCTGGGGGGGCAGGGGTCATTATGAAACTGGAAAGGTCAGATTCCTGCCGTCCATCACCACCAGAACCAATAAGCAGAGACAGGGATTGAATCTTTTGGGGTCCTTTACTTAGGTGGACAGTGATCTGAGAAGACAGTGGGTTACGTACCCTAACAGACCATCTTATATTCCATTTCAAACCAACCCCTTTTGTAAGGAGAGGAAAATAATAGTTAAGGGGTTTGGAATTCAGGGAAAAGGTTAATCAGATAAAAGCTGCAGCATTCTTGCATCTGTTGCCTGGCATTTCCTTGTCTGTGTTCTGGGCAGTGGAGTCTCTGTCTGGAGCACAATGGCTCAGATGCCGTCTTGATGGCTTGCAGTGCTCCTGGGGCACAAAGGTGGAATTCTTGTGGTCTCCTGGAGTCAGGGTGTCATACCTTCAGTTCCTGAAACAGTAACTTTTCTCATGCGTTAATTACTAAGCTTATTAATTATTACTTAAAACTAAAATTGTCCAGCTCTTGAGTTCCTCCATCAGTTAGTCATTGCAGCTCATCCAGCAGTCAGCCAGGGCATCCCTTTGGTTTTGCTGCTTTTCTGGGCCGGAAGCTGAAATGCAACTGAGGTCTACGAGTTATCTTCATTTTGACTAAAACTCTGGTCTCTGTGGTCCACAGACCCCAGGCTTTGTTCCTGAGATTATCTGATGCTGATCAGAGCCTGAGGGCTTGATGCTTAAGGGATTGGAGGCAGGTGAGTCCGGGGCTCTGACTTGTTCAGAGTCTCCTTCCTTGTTCCCAACACCAAGGAATTTTCCTGGCTTCTTCCTATCCTGCCCCACAATCTTTAGCTGGAGAAATTACCAAATCCAGAGCATTTCTAATGGGATTAACTATCGATTTTAGGGGATTCACATTATGCCATTTACCCAGTGATCGGTGGTCAGGGTGACAACAGAACACAACTTTTTTTTTTTTTAACCTTTCCTCATTCATTTATTTATTCATTAATTAAAAAATGTTTGAGTACTTACAAGCCACAAGATGAATTAATCAGATAAAATGAAAACACTAATGGGAGAAGAATCTGCAAGGTCTGGTCCCATATTGTAAATAATATTTAATATATAGTAAATAAGCCTGGCGGGGAAACTCAAGACTTAAAGACTTAAGTGTCAGTTGTAATTGATAGGCCTAAGTGACTATTGGAAAGCTGTTATTCCGGGAACTGGAATGCATGACCTCCAGGAGGTCGACGAGCTATTCAACCTTTGTGCCCCAGGGGGTCTGCTAACAATGCAGATGGTATCGAAGCCATTGTGTTCCAGGGAGGGAGTCTGGTGAGGCAGATAAAGAATCGTGGATCAGCAGATAAATGAATACTAAGCTAAGAAATTCCAAGCTGGACTGCAACTCTTATCTAATTAATCTTTTTCCCACCCCCTTACCTACCCTTTCCTTCTCCCTATAAAAAGGTTGGCTTGAGCCCTGGCTGGTGGGGCTCAGTGGACTGAGCACCAGCCTGCAAACCAAAGGGTCTGGGGTTCAATTCCCAGTCAGGGCACATGCCTGGGTTGCGGGCCAGGTCCCCAGTAGAGGGGGTGTGAAAGGCAATCACACATTGATGTTTCTCTCCCCCTCTTCCTTTCCCCTCTCTCTAAAAAAAAAAAAAAAAAAAAAAAATCTAAGAGAAAAAAAGGTCAGCTCGAGATGAGATGTTAAGATGGTCGCCATCTTGTCACATCACCAGCATCTGAATAAAGCTCCATAAAGATTCAGTCATTGCCTCTCCTCATTGGTTCTGGTAGTGACGGGCAGCACAGACGCAGCAGACTTTTCTGGTTTCAAGTGATACACACCACGCTGTTTTCATGTTCTGGTGAAGGAATTGGGCTTAAATTTTGTTCTATATATCTGTATTAGAACTTTTACAAAGAAATTACCACTTTTAGTCATAAGAACACAATGGATATTTAAAAAAAATCTTTCGATCCTCTCTTTATCTGCAGTGTGTGACAACCCTTGACTTATTCATTTCTATATCCTATTCAGCTCAATTCCCGCCTCAAAATTGACACCAAATGTGTGTCAAGCAAAAGGACTCAATAAATGTGCATATGAGAAAGGGCTCTGTTAGGTTGAGGGAAAATAATTTTCAGGGTAAATCCAAAAGCTACAAGGTCTCATTTCGTTAATAAGCTTTCAGATCACGTTGACACAGGTGAACAAGGGATGGTTTTTCTCAGTGCAATTCGCGCCTGGCCAGGTCAAGCGCCTTGGGTCTATCCGGGCCCCCAGCGCACATCGCCACGCCAGGCCCGCGAGCCTCCAGGCCCATTAACGCAGTGACTCCGTGCCGGCCCCGCCTCCGCAGGCTCCCTACGCCGCCCGCCCCGTACTGCGAGACCAAGATCTATCGCTGGACCCGCTTTCATCCGCCTTTACCCGCTGGACAACTTGCCTTTCCCACACACCCAAGCCTACAGTGCCTGCAGGCGGAAGTGAGTGGGCGGGGCACCCGCGCGACACGCCCCGGAAGTGGGCGGGCCGCTCGTGCACCACAACAGTCCCCGCGGTCTCCCTCCCGGTCGTGCTGCGACAGAGGCCGGTCCTGGCTTTGTAGCTCGCTCAAGATGGCGGCGCAGCCACCCAGCGGGATCCGCCTCAGCGCGGTGAGCATTCGCGAGGGGTGGAGCGGCCGTGTCCCAGGAGGGCGGGCAGGCGGGCAAGCGAGGGGGGGCCGGCAGTGGGCGGTGGCGACTCGTCGCGGGCGGCTGGGGCCGCGTTGGGGTCGGGGAAGTGGGCAGCTGTCTGGGTCCCGTCCGCGGGGCGGCTCGGCGGCCAGCAGGGCTGGGCCGGGCTGCGTCCCGTTTTCTCCGCGTTAGGTTTCTGTTTTGCGCCCGCGGCTTCGGGGCGGGCCGGGGCCGCGGCCCCTCCTTCCGGCTCCTTCTGCGCTGTATGGCCGCTCCTGTCCGCCCGCAGGGCCAGGGCGGCCAGCTCGCTAGCCCAGGATCGCGCCAGCCCCCTAACCCTTCGGCCTGCGGACCCTCGGGCGCTCCAGAGGGGAAGGAGCTGCAGGCTGCGGCCAGAAATGCGGGCGGCCTTGACCTCCTGGCAGCGGCACTGGGCGCAGCGAGCCCGGACGAGTCCGACTCGTTTAAATTCCTGCCGCTTCCTTCTAGTGAAGCCCTCGGGCCGAATCTCTGGAGTCCGCGAGCTTTCGGTTTCCCCGCTGGCCCCTCCATCGCGCCAGTTTCGGATTCCTGGAAATCCTTCAACACTTCTTAGATCGATGAGTCAAATCGTAGGGAGTGGTCACACAATGCAAAAATCAAATTTCACGTTTTTAAATGTGGGCGTGGCTTACCTACCTGAGTATTCAAAAAAGTTGGTGGTGGTGGTTATTCACCAATGGACCTTTCATGTTGAGGAGGTTGACCCTGGCCCGAGGCTGACCACCCCGGTCTCTAACGTTGAACCTTCGCGTGGGAACAAGCCCTGTTGAAATCGTGCGTCTGCCCTGCCCCTTGTTTCATTCATTTAGCTAGTTTCCCTCCTGGTGTGGTCGGACTCGATTCCAGATGGGTACGAAATAGTATCTGGGTGTACTTGGCATTTCCTGGACTTGTAGTGAAATTGAAAGCTGTTCATGTTTCACGCTTGTTGGCTTTTGGTGTTTCTGAAAAATACCTGTCGTTTGGCCATTTCTCTGTGTTTCTTTTTCTTCTGGGACTGGGGGGAGTTTATTGGTTAATAAGCACTGTTTACACGTTCTGAATAAAGGGCCTTTGGTTACGTAACTGGTTTAGTGTGTGAAATAGCATTTAGGGGTTTGAAGATCCAGAGCAACTTTACTTTTTCTTACTACTGGCTTTAAATATCATTAGCTAGTTGTTCATCACTACCTCTGGGTGAATCTGGGCAGATTCTAATGCTTTACAGTTAGCCTCAGGTATTGTCAAGTCTGACCTCATCTGGTTTAATAACTGGGACTCAGTTAATTGTCCCCCCCTACCCGTGCCCACATTGGGCCAAATGCTGGCCCAGAAACCCGTGGTGGAAAAAGGAGGGAGCTGGCTTTCCTCCTGTGTGCCCCTGGATTCTCTTGGCCCTCCCCTGTTGCTGTCTGGGGGCTGTTTTAGACTCAGGTAAGAAAGAAAACAAAGATAGGGGTCAGAACAGTCCAAGGGACCCGTGTAGTTAGCTGGCTGTTCGGGTGAGGCGGTTGTCTTTTTTTGTGGGTGACGTGGGCTGTTTGCAGCCTCATTGACAGAAATCTCCCTTCTGCAGCTTCTGGAGGTCTCCTTGCTTCAGGGCAGGAACTGGCAAACTGCAGCTCATGGGTCAAACCCAGCCTGCCACCTGCTCCTGTATGGCCCAGGAGCTGAGGGTGACTCTTAACGGGTTACCCCAAAAATCATAGACTATTTTGTAACATATGAGAACTATGTGAAATAGACCTTTCTGTTTCCATTCTTGAGTTTCACTGGAATACAGCCATGCTCAGGTATAACTCTCAAATGCCTGCGTTAGAGGAGGGTCTAGGAATTAATGAGTTTGTTGTGTATTTGTCAAAAGCCATAAGGCACAAAAGGGTGAACATCATGAATGCAGATTTTAAGAAATCACTTAGTAGGTTGGGAGATCCCAGAATGGAATGTGGAGTAACAAAAACTTATTTAAATACTTGTTTTTTGTCTCCATGTTTCTAAGTAAAATGCCCATACCGTTTTGTTGTTGTTCTCCGGAAATCCTGCTGTGGACTTGGCTGACACATGCGTAGTACACTTTTCACCTCCTTCCAACCTTCCAGTGCTTGTATGTCTCTTTTTTTGGTTGAATTACTGTATGATTTATCACTTTTACTATTATTCACAAGTAAATCAGCCAGAAGTATGATTACATTTTCTTGACTCTACAGCTTTTTGTTTTCCCTTAACTTAATAATTGATTTGTATTTTATTTGCTTGTTTGCTTAGTTTTTCCTCTGTACTGATTGATCACATTTTCATTTAAACTTTCAGAGAGCTGGCAAATCTTTTCCAGAATTTGAAGCACACCCAGTATTTTGTCAGTTTTGTTGGTTCAGTTGTGATTTGGGGACTTCCTTTTATCATTTGATCTGGAAACTTACTTCCCCTCTTGGTTGTGTCTCCATGCCACACATTCCTCTTCTGAGGATTTCTCCCTCGATGAGCTCAATGTCTTGGTGACTGAGAGCCGGCTGCTGGCCTGGGCCCAGAGCCTGAGTGACAGCTGGGGGTGTGGCCCATGCAAGATACTTTAGTGTGATCCTTGTTGTGCTTGAGTTTCCTATCTGAAGTTTGGGAAGAAGATTTTTAACTACCTCCAAGGGTTGTTTTAGAAATTAAATGAGCAGATACATATGAAGGGTGCGCGCATGCCGTAAGCACTGGGGAAATATTTGGTATTTAGTTACTGGTATGGTGGGGCCCCTCTGTCCTTCCAAAAACTGCTTTAACTTCCTAAGAACAGAGTACATGGGAAGAAAAAATTTATGTCATTTCTTGAAAGTCTGTTTTTGGTACCCTTGCTTACTCTTTACATATAATCTGGCTGGGTTTGAAATTCTACATTAGAAGTGATTTGTCTCGGAATTTCTAAAACACATTTTATTGTTTAATGGAGTCCTATGCATTGCTTTGGGCACGTAGGCTGAAAGCTGAAGAAAATTTTCTCATTTATTTAACAGATACCTTCTCTGTTTTTCTGTTCTCTTTGTCTACTGTTTCCCTTGGTTTTTCTTTCCTTTCTGGGAGACTTCTTGCATTGATGCCCTATCTTTCTCTTGCATAGCATTTTATTAGTATAAACATTGTCTTATTTTCTGAATGTCTTCTTAAAATCTCCTGGGACAAAATATTTGTTCTTATCGCTGGGCATGTTAGTCATAGTATTTTTGAAGTTCTTTTACTCTGCATTATCTCTACTTATGTTTCTCTTCCTGTATGTTTTACTTTTTTAAACATTTATTTATTGGTTTAAGAGAGAAACAATGGTTCGGTGTTCCACTTACCTTTGCATTCATTGGTTGATTCTCATCCGTTCCCTGACCGGAAATGGAACCTGTAGCCTTTTGGTGTGCGGCACGATGCTCCAACCAGCTGAGCCACACCGGAGATGATTGTTAGCCTTGTGCTTCCATTTGCAAGTGAGACACTAACAGCGAACTGAAAAGCGTTCATACCTGAGTCTAGCCAGTCCTTTGGTGGGCTTCGGTGTTGAGTGGTCACGCAGGAAGGAGCCAGCTCTTTCGTTGGGGGCATCCTGTGTCAGTATCTATGGACACTGAAGAGTGGAGGTGTTAGACCATAAGGTAAGTGTGGGAAAGTGTTTTACAGTAATTTTTTTAAGGTGAGAACAACAACAACAAAAAGGAATGTTACCCAGAAAGCATAATTGTGGCAGACCCAAACGGCGCTGTCAGAGACCATCCCCTTTTCTGGAGAGGAACCTCACATCCACCCTCCTGCTGCTGGCAGCGGGTTGGCCAGCTCTTCTGGAGGCTCAGCAGGGGAAAGGAGATAGAAGGGTCACGTTGGTCAGCTTGCTGACTTGGTTTTTATTTATTATTATGGTAAGATACATATAACATAAAATTTGCCATCTGAACCATTTTTAAATGTGCAGTTCATCAGTGTTAAGTACACTCCCTTGTTGTGCATCCACCCTCTGGCTCTCTTCATCCTGGAAAAGTAGAACTCTATACCCATTAAAAAAAATAACGCTCCATTCCGCTTTCCCTCAGCCCCTGACAATCACCATTCTACAGTACTTGCTGAGATTTTGACTGCTCTGGGGACCTTGTACAAATGGAATCATAAGTACTTGTCTTTTTGTGAATGGCTTATTTCACTTAGCATAGTGTCCTCAGAGTCTTTCCATATTGTAGCATGTGTCAGAATTTCTTGTTTAAGGCTGGGTAATATTCTGTTGTGTAAATATACTACATTTTGTTTATCTGTTCATTCATCCATGCATGGTAGGGTTGCTCCCACTTTTTGACTGTTGTGAATAATGTTGCTATGAACACGGGTATATAAATATATCTTCGAGACTCTGCTTTCAGTACTTTTCAGTGTTTTCCCAAAAAATGGAATTGCTGTATTATATGGTAATCGATCCTTCCTTCCTTCCTTCCTTCCTTCCTTCCTTCCTTCCTTCCTTCATTTTTGAAGAACCCCTCAGAGTGGCTGTACCATTTTATGTTCCTTCAAAGAGTACACAGGGCCCAGCTGGTGTGGCTCAGTGGGTTGAGAGCTGGTCTGCGAACCAAAGGGTCGCCAGTTCGATTCCCAGTCAGGGCACGTGCCTGGGTTGAAGGCCAGGTCAGCTGGTCGATGTATCTCTTGTAAAAAATCATCGTTTCTCTCCCTCTCTTTCTCCCTCCCTTCCCATCTCTCTAAAAATAAATAAATAAAATCTTTAAAAAAAAAATAAGAGTACATGGAAGTTCCAGTTTCCGCACATCCTCTCCAACACTTCTTGTTTTATGGATTTGTTGTGTTGGTGAAGTGGGTTTATTTTTTACTTTTCGATAATAGCTCTTGGCTATCTCGTGGTTTCAGCCTACATTGCCCTAATGATTAGTGTGCTCTGAGCAGCGCTTCTGGTGCTTCATGGCCATTTTTATACTGTCTTGAAAAGTAGCTATTCGTGTCCTTTATCCTTTTTTTAATTATATTTTGTTGATTATGCTATTACAGTTCTGGTTTTTCCCCTTTTGCACCCCACCCCGCCACCCAGCACCCTGCATTCCCTCCCACCATTGTTCATGACCATGGGTCATGGGTGTGAGTTATTATTTGGTTACTCTATTTCCTATACTGTACCTCTTTTTTTTTTTTTAATTTAAGATTTTATTTATTTTTAGAGGGGGGGAAGGGATGGAGAAAGAGAAGGAGAGAAACATCAATGTGTAGTTGCCTCTCATGTGCCCCCTGCTGGGGACCTGACCTGTCCTGCAACCCAGGCATGTGCCTCAACTGGGAATTGAACCAGCAACCTTTTGGTTTGCAGGTCAGTGCTCAATCCACTTAACCACACCAGCCAGGGCCCTATAGTGTACTTATTAATCCCCTTCACTCTTCACTCATTCCTCTATATACCCACTCCATCCAGCAACCATCCAAACATTCTCTATATCTATATCTATGATTCTGTCTTTCCATGATTCTGTCTTTGTTCTTGCTTAGTTTGTTTTTTAGATTCAGTTGTTGATAGATATGTATTTTTGCCTTTTTATTCATAGGTGTTTTTTTTTTTTTTGTAGATTTTATTTATCTATCTTTAGAGGGGAAGGGAAGGACAGAGGGAGAGAAACATCAATGTGTGGTTGCCTCTCATGCGTCCCCTGCTGGGAACTGGCCTGCAACCCAGGAATGTGCCCTGACTGGGAATCAAACTGCGATCCTTTGATTCGTAGGCCCCGCACTCAGTCCACTGAGCTATACCAGCCAGGGCTTTATTCATAGTTTTTATCTTCTACTTAAATAAGTCCCTTTGACATTATTATTATTTTGTATAATAATGGTTTGATGATGGTGAACTCCGTTAGTTTTTTTCTTGTCTGGGAAGCTCTTTATCTGCCCTTCCATTCTAAATGATAGCTTTGCTGGGTGGAGCAATCTTGGCTGTAGCTCCTTGCTTTGCATGACTATGAATATTTCATGCCAATCCCTTCTAGCCTGCAAAACAAAATTCCTTTTGAGAAATCAGCTGACAGTATTATGGGAGCTCCCTTGGGGGTAACCAACTGCTTTACTCTTACTGCTTTTAAGATTCTCTCTGAATCATTATTAACCTTTGGCATTTTAATTATGATGTATCTTGGAGTGGGCCTCTTTGTATCCATCTTGTTTAGGACTCTGCTTCCTGGACTTGCATGTCTGTTTCCTTCACCAAATCAGGGCAGTTTTCTTTCATTATGTTTTCAAATGGATTTCCAATTTCTTGCTCTTTCTCTTCTCCTTCTGGCACCCCTATGATGTGAATATTGGACCTCTTGAAGTTGTGCCAGAGGTTGCTTATACTATCCTTATTTTTTTTTGCATACTTTTTTCTTCTTGTTGTTCTGATAGGTTGTTTTTTGCCTCCTTATGTTCTAAATCATTGATTTGATTCTTAGCTTCATCCACTCTACAGTTGTTTCCCTATAAATTGTTTTTTTATTTCACTTAGTGTATTTCTGACTGGATCTTTTTTATGCTGTTGAGGTCCTCACTAAGTTCCCTGAGCATCCTCATAACCAGTGTTTTGAACTCTGCATCTGATAGATTGCTTAATTCCATTTCATTTAGCTCTTTTTCTGGAGTTTTGATCTGTTCTTTCATTTGGGCTATGTTTCTTTGTTTCCTTTTGGCAGCCTCCCTGTATTTGTTTCTGTGTGTTGGGTAGAGCTGCTCTGACTGCCTGTTTTAGTAGTGTGACCTATTCTAGTCGATGCCCTGCAGGGTCAAGTGGCACAGCCTCCCCCATCAGCCAAGTTCAGTACTGGAGCTGCGGCCTTCATGTGGGCTGTGTACACCTTCCTCTTGTGGTTGAGCCTTGATTGCTGTTGGCTAGTCACTGGGAGGGATTTACACAGGCCGCTCAGCAGCAGGGACTGAGCTGCAAGTGGCTGACCACTTTCCACCAGCCTGGCCATCTGTGAAGGATCAGCTGTGCAGGGGCAGGGTGCCAGTGGTCTGTAGCTGACCACTGGGTGTGCTGGCCCTGGTATTTCCTGGGTGGTATTGGCCAAGGTCAGCCCCCACTTGCGTCGTGCCCAGGGCCACCCTGCCTGAGCTATAAAGCAATTTGAGATGGCTGCTAATTGTGCTGGTTTGGAGATTCCTAGGTGAAGCCAAGCTATGAATCTATGTGGCTGCTCTTAGTGCCAGGCCTGGGGCTACTTAGCAAGAGGTATGGGGGTGGGGGGCTGGGGCCACCTGTTGCTGGTTTGAGAGGATTTAGGAAGTTGTGAAGCAGAGCCAAGACCAGCCATTCATATGGAAAAGTTGCTGTTAACAGCTTGGGTGGGCCCATAAGTTGGGTGGTAGAGAGAGAGCCTCAGGGATTCTCCAGGGCAGGGCAAATGTTGTTAACCAGGTTGATGGAGTCTCAGAATATCACCCGCCTGCCCACTCTGTGGCTGCGGGTGGGGTGGTCAGAAAAGGGACAATGGCGTCTGCCTACCTTTCTGCCTGGGAGAAAGCTGTCCCCCAGCTCCTGCCTTAATGCCAGACACGTTAGTCACTTCCTGCGTGCCACTGGTGCCTTTCCTGTTGCTACCCCGGGTGCCAGAGCTCAGAGGGGGTGAGTCTGAGTAAGTCTGTGTGTGGGTTCTTTAAGAGGAAGTGTTTGGGACTGTAGAAGTTTCTTCTACCGACTTAATCCTTTCTGGTTTTTGTGGCCAGAAGTTAGGGGGACTTATTTCTTGGCACTGGAACCCTAGGCTGGGGTGCCTGGTGTGGGTCTGGGACTCCTTGCTTCTAAGATATCCACCCCCCCCAAGTTTTTATCCACATAATGGATGTGGGAACTGCCCGTTTAGCATCTGCACCCCTCCTACCAGTCTGGATGGATGTGGTTTCTTTAATTCCTTAGTTGTCATACTCCATTCAGCTTGGTATGTCGGTTCAAAGTGGAGATTGTTCTATAGTTTAGTTGTAATTTTGATGTGGTTGTGCAGGAGGTGGGTTGTGTTTACCTATGCTGTCATCTTGACCAGAAGTCCTGAAGAAAGTGTCGATGAGTAAACTGTTTCGTTGATTAACAGCCTTATCTTCCAAGAATCTTATCTTCTGCATTATATTTCCAGGTATATCCTGAAGCAAGCAGCTAGGTTATTTTTTACTTGATCTCAATGTTGTCTAATGCAAGGACAGAAGATTATATTGGTTTTGTTAAACAAAGTTTACATGGCCGAAAGCTCTTCTGAAAGGAAGGGTTCATTGAGCTGGATGGTAGCCAGGAGAGGACCGGAACCTGGCCGTGAAGTCTACATCAGCAGCAGCAGGACCGGTGGGGAAAGACTAACATGTCCACAGTCCTGGGGTTGGTGGGCACCCTTATGTTATGGTAAAACAGATTAAGTTGGTTGGAAAGAGTTTACATTGGCTGTAGATGGGGGGGGGGGTAGGAAAAGGTGTGAAGTAGGGTGGGGGCGCACTCCCAGGCCAGGCGCACAGCCTTAAGGAAGAGGTGTTTACTTCTTTTGATGGGTCTCGGGAAACAGCCCTGCGGGTTCCCGTCTGAGCAGGGTGCTGTGGAGGCTGGTGGTCCTGACCCCAGGTGATGCAAAGCTCCAGCGCAGTCCAGAGTGTGGGCGGTCTGTTGTGAGCTGGGCCGCGGCTGTTGGCTGGGTACTTTCTCTTATTCTCCAGTGCTGTTTTCATTTAGGGCCTCAGAATTTTTCTTTTCTCAGTTTCTATCCTGAAAAGTAAGACCTGAATTTACATGAATCATTGGTTTGTTTCAGCTTTGCCCGAAGTTTTTACATACAAATTCTACTAGTCACACGTGGCCATTCAGTGCAGTTGCTGAATTAATAGGTATGTAAAATCAACATTTCATATGTAACCTATTGCTTGCAATTGAAGTTTTAAAAAAACTTCATTGAAAAATATTCTGTAAATAATGCTTTTTGAAAAAAACGTATCTTGAATGATAACATTATGGGTAAAGGTTGAAGGTAACTTGGCATAACAGCTATTCAAAAGGATGTCAAACTAGTCACTGTTCAGTGTTTCCTATACTACTTTCAAAGTATTTTAATTTGCTAAGTTCATAAAGCATTTATGTTGAAAATATTTTTATTCTGATTATAAAAGAAATAGACCTGCAAAAAGTGAGAATTACGTTTTTTTAATAGTTGGGAAGTATGTAAAGCATAGAGTGGATTCCTTTTTCTGGTGTTAGTTAAGTGGGAGGATTAACATTGTGTTCGAGTGGCGGTGGTAACTGTGGTTCCCACCGGCGGGTGGAGTGACCAAACGGCTGGGTTGCAGTTTGGCAGCATCGTAAGGGACATGAGGGCCAAGTGGTGATCAGGGTTACATTTTGGGTCATGATTTGGGGGTGGAGGTTCATGCCCACGAATTTTAAGTTAAGCCTGTGTTTGAGAAACACAATGAAGGGAAATTATATTCTTAGATATTCTTGCAAGTACTTTATTATTTTTTAAATTTATTGATTTTTTTTTCTTTTTTTATTTTTTAGAGAGAGGGAGGTGAGGGGGAAGAGAGAGAGAGAAACATCGATTGGTTGTTCCGCTGACTTACGCATTCACTGGTCGCTTCTTGTGTGTGCGCTGACCGGGGATGGAACCTGCAGCCTTGGAGTATCAAGGGGATTCTTTAGCGACCTGAGCTCCGTGGCCAGGGCACTTAGATATACTTTAGATTCTTTACCAACAAAGGATCTAGTTTAGAAAGAAGCAACTTTTGAACACCTTTCCTTTCTTTGGCATTAGTTCGATTTTCCAGTCTCCCAGCTAACATGGTCTTCAAGGTGTTCTTTGGTTTGGTTTTGTTTTGAATCCTCACCCAAGGATATGTTACATGTTTATTGACTTTTTTTAGAGAGAGGAAGAGACAGAGAGAGAAACATTGGTGGGATGCTTCCTGTACACACCCTACCCAGGATCGAACCCACAACCTTTTGGTGTGCAAGACAGTGCTCCATACTATTGAGCCACCCGGCCAGGGCCAGGTGTTTTTTAAAAACCCTGAGTGGATGTGCTATAGCTTTGCAGCCCTTCACTGTCATTCTTTTTTTGTGGGGACCCAGAGAACCTCCCCCACCTGGGGTGGTTCTTTGCCATGCACTGACTCTCCAGCTTTCTGTTGGAGCGCCTGAGAGTCACCGCGCTCTGGGCGGCTCGTTGGAGGCTGCGGTGTTGGTGAGAGGCCGTCCGTGGTCAGCTTTCAAAAGGTGGTTGGCTTTAATTGCAGGCTGCCTCGCGGAAGGGCAGCGTGAGAGCCCTTGTTTGTATTGTAACAACTGGGCTATTCGAATGGGTCTCTCAGTTCACAAGTTCATTGTGCTGCACGTACTGTTGAAAAATTTTAAATTTTTTTGAAGTATTCCTTCATACTTACCCATGCTGAGAGAGACAAGGTTGCTAAAGAAGGGTGTTAAGTGGAAGGTGAACAGAGATCATTGTAGTGTAAAGACCACCAGAGATTGTGGGTAGATTGTTTCTAAAAACAAAATCTAACCAAGTAAATGCGGAGAGCTGATTGTCGTGAAGCAGTTTGTGAATGGGGCAGCATCCCACCTAGCACGTAGAAGGGCCCTCGAGGGGTGGTGCACAGTGGAAGGATTTTGTGGGAAACTGGGTGGGGCAAGGGGGCTATTGCAGAAAGAAGGAAGATTTGAGGGGCCCCCCTCCGGGGAGTTGTTACCCTGTAGAGTGCCTGCCTGTCCTCCCGTGTAGGGGTGGAGAGGTCCCCTGGGACAGATTGCCTTCCTGGTGCTTGACCAGGGGGTCCCAGGCTGGGTGAGGTTAATTAAGATCTCTCTTCTGGGAGAGGCTAAAGCTGCAGTTAAACCAGGCACTAAAACCAGGTTTGGTATCATGGAGTTTTAGCGCAGGGACACTATTTTGGGCCTGTGGTTTTCTCTTTAACAATTGAAAAGCACCACAATTTGAGGAACTCTGTGGAAGGTAAGCCTTCATCTACAGACGCAGCTTAACAGGAAATGCTGTTCTCTCCTTTGTTATCTTGGTTATCTCTGCACTACAGTAGTTCTCGTTTTTACTCTTGCTCCGTGTAGCGATAGCAGTCTTCGCTCTACGTGTGGTGAATGGAGGGCTTTGGAAAGAGTTAATTCTGGAATAGTCAATGAGCGATGCATAGCAGGGCACACTTCTCTGGTTTCATGTTTTCAAGTCTTAGGGGTTCTTAACATTTCAACTTCTTAAATGTCCTTAAAATAAGTTCCTCTGTTGCTTGTTAAGGAGTTGTTCTGAACTAATTGCTCTTTTTCAAAAATGCAAGCTCAAAATTTCTCAAAACTTTGATCCTCAGATAATGCGTACGATCCCGACGTGAACGCTAAACAGATATGGATCGACAAAACGCTGATAAATAGCCACATCTGCCTGACGTTCACCGACAACGGGAATGGCATGACTTCAGACAAACTGCATAAAATGCTGAGGTGCGTACAGGTGCCGCGCATCCGAAGGTCACTGCTGCACCTAGCTCAGGGGTTTCGTGAGTCGCACTGCTGCCCTAGTTTGTGGTGTTTGAGCGTGAGCTGCTGCTCCCGCAGCGAGCGCCGTGCTCGGAGCTGTCCGTTCTCTCCGACTGTTGGGGTGTGAGGCCGTCGCTCTCAGCACTCCCCACCGTATCTGGCTTGTCTAAAATTCTACCAGTCTTTGACAGAGTTGTAGCACGTTGATCTCCATTATTTGTATTTTAGTGTAATTAGTTTTAACCCGTGTTTCTGATAAGATGTACCGCCTGGGGTGGAGGGCAACTTTAAAGGGGTTCTTCACAGGATGAGGAAGCAGCATAGAATAGCCGTAAGGCCTCGGGCTGCAGGGGCACAGTGTAGGGTGGCAGTGTGAACCCAAAGGGGCCTGAAAGGGAAGCGAAGACACTCAGCATGGGTACGGGGAGGCTTCGGGAGCAGAGGCCTTTCCACTGTCCCTGCAGTACTCCTTATGGAGCCAAAAAGTCAAGGCGGCCCCGGCGGTGAGTGTCACCGTAGGCTTGTTGAGAACGAGAATCATTCACGCTTACAGGAAAAGATTCCATGGGGTGCAGTTTCGGGGCCCCAGGGGCCCCAGTTATGACTCAGCCACTTAGCCAGGCTGTGCCAAGGAACGGGCTCCTGTTTGGTGTGTGTAACCCTTACACGCTTCTGATGCAGACTTGGTTTCCTTCATTCGCAGGTGTGAAAACACGTTAAGGTAGATGAGTTCATTGCCTAAGATGACGCATCTAGGAAGGATGAGGCCAGCATACAAAACCAGGCTTTTTATGTATTACAGTTTTTGAATTAAAAACATTAAGATCATATGTATTTATTTTTAAACTCTCTTTTCTAGCTTCGGCTTCAGTGACAAAGTCACCATGAACGGTCACGTCCCCGTCGGATTGTATGGGAATGGTTTCAAGTCAGGTTCTATGCGTTTGGGGAAAGATGCAATTGTTTTTACCAAAAATGGAGAAACCATGAGTGTGGGCTTCTTGTCGCAGACCTACTTGGAAGACATAAAAGCAGAACATGTTGTGGTCCCAATAGTGGCATTCAACAAGCACCATATCCTTTGGATTTTGCCATGGAAGCTGTAGAGACTCCCAAAAATAACGTAACCTTTTGCCTTCCTGCAGATTCTTGTTTTTCATCACACCTTCCATTCCAGTTCCTTCCTGTTCCTGCCCCTGCCCCTGCCTCTCTGCCCTGCAACTGCACCTAAGATCCGTCCCTCTGCCGTCTGGGAATCGTGCCACGGAAGGCCTCGCCGTTAGGCGGCTGCACTTCATATTGAGCTTCCTGCAGCCTTCCTCTTTACTTCGGTCTTACTGTGGTCTAATAAGACTTGTGATCTGGCTTGAAAGTTTCCCTAATTGCCATGACAATCAAGATAGGTTTAGGAAAATATCTTCTGTGTGAACACATTTCAGATATTGTTAAATTAGTGAGGGATAATAAACTTGCTCATCCTTCTGGGTATTCATTTGAAATCAGACTGTCATTTACAACTTAGGAAATTATTTTTCTGCTTAAGTTTGAGTTGGCTTCTATATTGCAGTTGTGGAAAATATGTTGTTGGTCCAATTCTTTAACTTAGGATATACGACAGATGATTAATCTAGTGGAATCGGAAGCAAGCCTTGCTGCAATTCTGGAACACTCTCTGTTTTCTACGGAACAGAGTTTACTAGCAGAATTGGATGCAATTATGGGTAAGAAGGGGACGAGGATCATCATTTGGAATCTTAGAAGGTAAATACAGTCTTCGGCCAGCTGCTCAGCATCGGGGAGGCTAGGTGCACGTGCAGCAGGGACCGCACTGCGGTCGCCCGCTGACTGTAACGCGGGTGGAAGCGCGTGGGAAAGGGCTCCTGTTTTGGCATAGTCAGTGGTGCGGCCTATCCGTGGATATTTTATTGAGGCCACTTTGGCTTCAATTGAGATAATTGCATGTTACTAAAAATAAATTTCCTAGCCCTGAGGTTTAGTCTCCGTAGTACTCCATTCTCACTCTGTTATTCCACCCCTTTCCCCAAAACAAACAGATAAGTAAATACATGAGACAATAAAAACCCAGCTAACTTCCAGCTTCTGTAAGTTAAAGGAGAAACCTTTGTTCATTTGGTCCAGGACTTAAAGCCAAGCATGATTTAGCATTTGGTAAGAAAAATAATGAGAATGAGACCTAGGTGTTGCTGGGATTCGTAGTTCTTTATCCTTGTGGTGAGAAGGCGATCCTTTGCAAATAGAAGTTTTAAAATGTAGGGTGAACATGTAATATTGAGAGATCTAAGACATACTGAACCGTAGGAATAAAACATAAACAGTGGTAAATAAAAATACTTTAAATCTGGTGCTTTCCTGACCTCCTGTGTCCCCCCACCTTTTTTTTTTTCTTCACTTTTGCTTCCTTGTCCCTCCCCCAGTTTTTTTTTTTTTTTTTTTTTTAATTTAAACTTTGTATTTTAAGGTAGCTATAGCCTCACGTGCAGTTGTAAGAATGGTAGAGGTCTCGTGCCCTCTTTACTCAGTGTCCCGATGGCGACGTCTTACAGAACTACAAACAGTGGTGTCGATGCTGACATCGACACAGTCAAGATACAGGACATTTTTATCACCGCAAGGATTCCTCAAGTTGTCCTTTTATGACCAGAACCCATTCCCTCCTTAATCCCTGGCAACTTCCAACATGGTCTCCCTTTCTGTGACTTGGTCATTGCAAGAGTGTTACATAAAAGGAGTTGCAGCGTGAAGCCATTTGTATTTGTGATCGGCTGCTCGCTCTCATTCAGCGTAAATCTCCAGGGATTCGTGCAGGTTCTTTTGTTTGCAGTGGCTTGCTTCTTTTTTCCTGCCTGGTCCCAGCGCATGTGGGGGAGCCAGGGTGTGCAGCCCGCACCTGCCGAAGGCCATCTGGGTGGTTCACAGCTCTTGGCTTTTACAAATAAAGCTCTGGATATTTGTATACAGGTTTTCATGGGGATGTAGTCTTCGTTTTCCTAAAGTAAATGGCCACGAGTGTAATTGATGGGCTGCAGGGGAGTTTTATGTTTAGTTTCTTTAGGAAACTGCCTGAATGTCTTTCAAAGTGGTTCTGTTGTTTGAACTTCCCACCAGCAATGTTTGTGAATACAGTTTTTTTACATTTTTTCTGAATTCCTTTCATTTTATTTCTTGCTTTGTTTTGTTAACTAATAGTATTATTTTGGTTGTTAAGTTAAATTTTTGCTCCTTTAAAAAATTATTTTTACAGCTACAAAGGTGCAACAGAGTTTGATTTTGATAAGGATAAATATGACATCAGAATCCCAGAAGACTTAGATGAGACAACAGGGAGGAAAGGGTACAAGAAGCAAGAGAGAATGGACCAGATTGCCCCTGAGAGCGACTACTCCCTGAGGGTAAGTATCCAGCTCTCCTGTGGACGTGAGAACATCACCAAGGGTGGACGTTAGGCTGTGGGCTTGTGTTACGGCTGCCGCGATTGATCTCTAAACGAAAGTGTCTCGGGCAGGAGCCAGCTACTGAAATTTCATGAGCACACTGCTCATGGTTTCACTTAGAAGCCATTCATTATGAAGGCATCAGCTCTGCATGTGTCTGTGGTTCTTTCACTGTGTGATTCTATTTAAGTTGGCCAGACTAGGACCAGTCCAGTCTGTGACGGCCACGTTGATGAAGCAGTCAACGCTACCGAGCTCAGAGTTTCTCTTTTTGTATTTTAAAATACTCTAGAATACACACCTATTGACATCCTAAAACAATAAATTATATACAGACAAGAGATAATGTACATTAATAAAATTTTGTGATAAATCTCTCCAAAATTTGACCTAGAAATAGTTATGTTTTTGAGATTGAGGAAATTAATCACCCACTGTAACATTTGACATTTACAAGTTTACCATTCAGCTTTCTGTTAGCAGTTAAAGTGGTAGCTGTTGCTATTACTTGACATACCCCAATGTGCTATTGAAGTGCATCCTAACTGTTAAGAAGACCTTGTTCTCAAATGTGAATGACTTAGAGGCAGCCAGAGTAGATGGTTTGGTTTTAGTATACCACGAAGTATAATTTTTTAAAATATCATGAATCAATTTTATAAATGCCAAAGCACCACTCGATGCTGTTGAAATAAGGAGACAGGAAAAACAAGTAAGATTGAATTTTAGTTTTGCAGTGACCCTTTCATCTGTCCTTGGGGTACGCAGTCCATTTCCTGTGGGGATTTCTGGTACCTTGGAGGTAGGTACAGAAGAGCATATTTTAAACATGTTTAAGGGTGCAAAATTTGGTCAAGATTCTGAAGTATCTAAACTTTCATGCATTAAGAATTGAGAAAACTTTCAGTCCTGGTTGGTGTAGCTCAGTGGATTGAGTGCCAGCCTCTGAACCAAAGAGTCACTAGTTCAATTCCCAGTCAGGGCACATGCCTGGGTTGCGGACCAGGTCCCCAGTAGGGATCGTGAGAGAGGCAACCACACATTGATGTTTGTGTCCCTCTTTCTCCTTCCCTTCTCCTCTAAAACTAAATAAAATATTAAAAAAAAAAAAAAGAATTGAGAACACATGTACGTTATTAAAGCTCACTTTTGAAAATGTACTGTGCTTATCTACTCTGCATAAGTAATGGTGCGTTGTTTATAATAATTTTTCCTTTTCAAACTTGTAACCATCCCTTTTGCTTATGTTTGCTTTTGTCTAAATAAAATATATTGCTGTTTTTAAAATCAGCCATATATGTACTACACACAGTCAAAAAATGTAGTCCTTTTTTTGTGCATGTACACTTTAAAAAAAAACCACAAAACTGATCCCAGAAAGAGGGGAAGGGAGGGGGAAGGAGAGGTTGAGAGACATTGATTGGTCACCTCTTGCCTGTGTCCTGATTGTGGACCAAACTTGCAACCCAGACATGTGCCCTGACAGGGAATCAAACCCTTGGCATTTCAGTTTATGGGATGACTCCCAACCAACTGAGCCACATTGGCCAGGGCCATGTATACCTTTTTTAATAAATTAAGATCATAACCATATGTGCTGTTTTGTAACTTTTTTCACTTAACATAGCAACATAGGTATTTTACTGGCTATAGTATGTATATTATTAGAGAAGGGAATGGAGGGAGAAAGAAAGGGAAACATCAATATATGGTTGCCTCTCGAGCACCCCCTACTGGGGGACCTGGCCCACAACCCAGGCATATACCCTGACTGAGAATCGAACCATTGACCTTTTAGTTCATAGGCTGGTGCTCGATCCGCTGAGCTGCACCAGCCAGGGCCTGGCTTAGTATATTGAGTTTATTTTTACTGACCAGTATATATAGTGTATGTTCAATACATGCATAGTAGTGTTGAACAAATCAGTAAATAATTGTTTTATGTCTTTTCAGGCTTATTGCAGTATATTATACCTAAAGCCAAGAATGCAGATCATCTTACGCGGACAGAAAGTGAAGACACAGCTAGTTTCAAAGAGTCTTGCTTACATCGAACATGACGTTTATCGACCCAAATTTTTAGTATCCTTTGTTTTCCTTTCACAGTGCCATGTGGAGCTGCTTTAGTCAGGGGCACCTACCCCTTCTCTTGATGCTGATTCCCATCCTTTCTAACTTTGCCCTTTCCCCTGCACTTTTGGGCTCCAAATAATGAAATGGAAAGGATGGTTTAAATGGAGTGAGGTGGTGTGTTCAGAATTTTCCTTAACATCTAAGACTAAAACAGTGAGAATTACTTTTGGATTCAACTGCAGAAATAAAGATCATTATGGGATAATGATGTATCACCGAAATAGACTCATCAAAGCTTATGAAAAAGTTGGATATCAGTTAAAGGTAAGCTGGAAATGTCCCTATCTTTTATAAAAGTGGCATGACTTGTTCTTGGGTCAGATGTGAAATAATACGCTTGCACCTAATGACATGTTAGTATTTTTAGTGACATTGGCATGGCTCTTGAACGTAGAATACTTCAATATTAATTTCTCACCTGGTCCTGAATAATCTTACCGGGGGATGGAATATTTTATCTCTGTTTTGCAGGTGAGGAAATTGGGACTGGGGTGCTCGCCCCGACCTAATGATGAGCGTGGGTCTCAGACACACATGCCTGTCTCTGACTGCCTGTGGTTGTAGATCCCTGCTTGTTTCATGCTCGAATGAAATAGCTGGTTTTAGTTAGCGCTGACGCAGTAGCGTGAACAGGCACTGTCTGGTCGGTGATGGCCTTTTTGGAGTTAGTCCCTAAATGTAGTGGAGCCTTCCTCCTAAGCCGCATCCGTGGTGGAGTTCAGTCCAGGCGATGGACGCTGCCCTGCGTCAGTCTGCTTGTCCTTCGCATGTGTTCACAGAAGGATTTTTTGGGGGCGTGGGTGTCTGCTAAGAGTTCAGTGATAAAGTCTGAAAATTGGCTTTGTTAAAGGTTTTAAGTTGCATGTTTTGTTTTTCAGTCTTGTGATTTCATTTTGATTCATCTTATTTCATTCTGAAGTCTTTGTAGAATGATGTGTGCTCTACACGGTGTGATGGTGTGGGTTCACCTTGAATGCTGTAACTGTTACATGTTTTACATGGCGTGAGCTCAGAATATAGCATTTTCGAAAAAATAAATGAATCTTGTTGGGCTTTTTGTAACCTCTAATTTTAGTCACCAAGTAAATCCAAAACTCTGATTTATTTAAAAATGCTAGTTTTCATTTATAAGCAGAATAGTAATTTTCACCAGAAATATTCTATAACTGAAGTTTCTGAATTTCACTGGTAATTCGGAATGCATTTTGGTAATAGGTCTTCGTTCTCCAGTGCTTTGGGATTCAAAAGAAATATATATGTCTGCTGCAGAGTGTAAATTCTTTTCCTTTTACCACGTATGAATTTGACGTAAGAGATATAACCCTTTTCCCCACACAGTTAAATTTGCATATGCACAATTTCTGGTTAAGCTTGATCTTATAAAAAATAAGCTTTTACAACCAACTTTTAATGTTTTTCATTACCAGATGATGGGCTGAACCTGGTATTTTTGTCCTGTGGATTCAGTAAACATATGTTAAGTGGGTGATTTCTGCTGTGATTTATGATGCTAGATGCTCAGCATAAAAAGATGTAACGTGCAGAGCATGCCCTCAGAGCTCAGGGGGGTGAGGGAAGCATACATCCTTGGGCATCAGAAAAGGCTTCTTGGAGAAGGTGGTGATCTGGATGAGTGCGGTGTTGGAAAGTCTGCAGGGCTGTCAGGCAGAGAAAAGAATGTCTGCACCAGAAGGAGAAGCAGCTTCTGAGTCGACGACATCATCGAGGGCGTAGTGTGTGCCTGGACCGGGGATAAGTGCGAAGTAGAGTAACGGGGGAGACGGGGGTGAGGCCGAATGAAGGTGAAGGTGAATTACAAACTGAAGGGTGCTGTGTTTTGCAGGTGCAGAGCCACTGATTTTTTTTTTTTTTTAAGAATTTTTTTAAACATTTTATTTGTTTATCTTTAGAGGGGAAAGGAAGGAGAGAGAGAGGGGGGAGAGAAATATCAGTGTATGGTTGCCTCTTGTGCGTCCCTTGCCGGGAGCTGGCCTGCAACCCAGGCATGTGCCCTGTCTGGGCATCGAACCATGATCCTTTGGTTCAAAGGCCCGCGCTCAATCCACTGAGCTACACCAGCCAGGGCCCACCGATGGTTCTTAATAGAGTAGGATTATGATTGGATTCCTGTGGTTTCATCTACAGGGTGCGGCAAAAGTAGGTCCACGGTTGTTCATGTGGAAAAGAATAAGTTTAACATAAGAATAAACCCTGTTTTGCATATTCAGCTGTAAACTTACTTTTGTCCCCGTATACTTACGAAAATTTTTATTTTGTAACTACATACTCTTTGACTTTGTATGTAGACTCAGAAGTAAGCTACAATCGTGAACAAAATACACTTTGATAATTAATTACTCATATATAACCAGAATGTGACTCATGCTTTGAGTTCAGTATTTCAGCTAGCAGCATTTAAAAAATAGCTAATTTTTCCTGATGTAGGTTCTTACTTCATTGCCATTGAAACTAACTTTGCCATTTCATTGCTATTAACAGTGTGTAGCTTTGGATAAATGACTCTAATTTATCTGGCAAACTTAGGGGATATTATGTGCCAAAGCCTGTGTGAGGCACTGTGGGAATAGAAATGAGTTTGTTGTGGTTTCTGCCATGTAAGCAGTTGATCCCAGCCGCAAGGGTCTTTTTCCCTCGTATAAAGTTGAGGGTGATGATACTGGTCTGAATGGATAGTTGGCAGCAGTGGGGGGGGCGGGGGGCGCAGTTTGGAGGAAGGCTCTAATATGTTTAGGGATTAACTCCCGGAAAAGTAAATTACCCACCAGATGCTGTTTTTCAGTCTGAATTTCAGGAGGTAAAATATAGGAAAATGTGTGATGCAAATTATAAATCTTTGTGGACAGGTAATTATTTTGAGTATCACGTCTTCTGCTTCAAATACCAGTTTCGTTTTCTTTCAGGCAAACAACATGGGCGTCGGAGTAGTGGGGATTATAGAGTGCAATTTCCTGAAGCCGACTCACAATAAGCAAGATTTCGACTACACCAACGAGTACAGGTGTGTTACCTATTTAAATTTTTTACTAGAGTGTATTGTGGAAATACTTTCATAACTTTTTTTAAGCTGAATTTTTTTTTTTATCCTGTGGGTCTTTTTACGTTGTAGAACATTAGAAAAACAGATAGGTGTAAGGCTTGCACAGAAAACACATTCAAACATTGCCTTCCATACTAGGAATTGTACTCTATAGGTAGTACATTCTCCTGCCTTTACTGATGAGGTCTCTCTGAGATTCTAGAAAATAAAGGAAGTTCTTACATTCTTGAAGTTACCGGAAGGGGGGACCTAGCCCTGAGCAGGTCTGCCTGGGGCCAGCCAGTAGTGTTTGGGTTCTTGACTTCATGCAGGAAGGATTTCACAGCATATGTCCCCGTGATTTTTAGAGGATGTTTATTGCAGCTGGGGACAGAGAAACAAGGAAGGGCCTAGGATAGAAGCATCTAGGATAGAGGTGCTAGGTGGGGAAATCAACTAGGCTGGGCTGCTCTGGCTCACTGAGAAGTCAGAGAAAAGAGGTCCTTGAGGACAGCGTGCTTTTAGTTAGGACACTTTCATTTCAGACCATCCTGTGTGGTTACTGTAGGTCTCTGAGTTTGTAAGGCCACCCACCATGCAGGCCTCCCCTGTGCTTGTCAGGTTTAGTATGTGGCCCCTTTTTTCATCCACAAGTAGAATAGTAGAAGGGGTTTTACCAAAAGGGGTAAAAAAAGGACAGTAGGTGTCCAGAACTAGCTGATACAAAAGAGCATCTGTTACCTCTAGGTTGTACAAGAGCAGACAGAAAAGGAACTGGGAGAAGGCCCCTACCCCTGAAGTCAGAGATGCAGACCCTTTGTAAAGGTTGTAACAGAGGCAGGAATAAGCCCCCTGCCTGGCCAGTGCTGGTCTGTACCGTGGCTCCTGTTCTGGGCGCTTTGGTGGCTGGGGCTGAGTTGTGAGGATCTGTCTTCTGAGGCTCTGGGAGAGCTAGAACTGGTCTGTGTTGCTGGAGGAGGGGGTGTGGTCCCAGAGCACAGTTTGGCTCCTGTGGGAAGCAGATGGCTCCAGCCAGGTAATGACAGTGGAGTCCCAGAACTGGAAAGGCAGGCGTCGGGTTGTCACCTAGCAGGGTTTAACATTGCTCAGGCTGACAAAGGATAAATGTTTACAGGATCAAACTCTAGTACCACAAAACTGAGCAAGGAAGATTGGATTTGGAGCGGAGGGACAATAAATTGATAAGTGAGACCATCAAAAAGTGTTCTTTGATAAAGTTAACAGTGTATAAATATCTGGCAGGACTGAGGAGGTAAAGGAAAAACCAGGCACTGTCAATATCAACTGAAAAGGAGGACAGTACTTCAGGCCTGCAGACATGGAAACTTTGTCAAAGGGAGAGCATAAGCTCTGCCTGGTGTGGCTCGGGTGGTTGGGCGTAACCTGCAAAGTGAAAGGTTGCTGGTTCAATTCCTGGTCAAAGCATATACCTGGGTTGCAGGCGTTAAACTAAGTAGATTGCATTGTAAGGTGGCATGGGTAGTTTTTAACATTTAAAATTTAATGTTAGTCATCATACTGGTGTTAAAAAAAGAAAACTCATGGTTATTTTCATAGATACAGAAAAATCACTTGATAAAGCAACACCCATTTGTAATTTAGGGGAAAAAAATGGACATTTAGCCCTGGCTGGTGTAGCTCAGTGGATTGAGCACAGGCCTGCGAACCAAAGGATCGCGGTTCATTTCCCAGTCAGGGCACATGCCCGGGTTGCAGGCCAGGTCCCAGCAGGGGACGGACGAGAGGCAACCATACATTGATATTTCTCTCCCTCTTTCCTTCCCATCACCTCTAAAGATAAATAAATAAATAAATAAAATCTTTAAAAAAAAAAAAGAAAAAAATAGATATTTATAAAACCATTAACAGAAAGGAGATAGTAACAATACAGTTATTTACAAATACCAGTACACAGAGTATTTACAAAAAAGCAGCAAGCTTCATTTCAAACGGTGAATTATTGATCCCTCACCAAGAGTGAGAGTGAGATAAAGATATCAGCTACTTACCCTCATTGTTGCAGAAATAACCAATGCAATAAAGCAAGAAAAAGAAATGAAAGTTATAGAAAGTCCAAAATTATCTGCTAACTGGAGTTAATAAAGGAGCAAGTAATTTACAGGGTCTGGCACAAATAATGTCCCTTTTTTATTACAAAATACTTTATAAAGTCATAAGCATGCAATTATGTAACATAACAATATCACATTCAAGCACACCAGATTACATTTTAGGTAAAATGTTCCAATTAAAACTATAAATTACTGTCCTGGCTGGTGTGACTCAGTGGGTTGAGGGCTAGCCTATGAATGAAAGGATGGCTGCTTTGATTTTGGATCAGGGCACATGCCTGGATTGCAGGCTGGGTCCCCAGTTGGGGTCATGTGAGAGGCAACCACATATCAATGTTTCTGTCCCTCTCTTTCACCTTCCCTTCCCTGCTCTCTAAAAATAAATAAAAGCTTTTTAAAAAACCTTTAAATTAGCCCTGGCTGGTGTAGCTCAGTGGATTGAGCGCAGGTCTGCGAACCAAAGGATTGCGGTTCGATTCCCAGTCAGGGCACATACCTGGGTTGCAGGCCAGTTCCCAGCAGGGGACTTATGAGAGGCAACCACACATTGATATTTCTCTCCCTTTCTCCTTCTCTTCCTCTCTAAAGATAAAATAAGTAAAATATTAAAAAAAATAAAAATAAAAACATTTAAATTATTACACTTACATCATTATTCTACCAACCACACTCAAGCAGGGGTTACTTCTGCTGGACCCTGTATATTCTAAGGTCATTGGATAAGAAACATTCAAAAATCACCTGTATTTCTATATACCAGCAACAACAGGAAAACATGAAATTTTTAAATAATCATTTATAATAGCATCAAAAAAACAAGTACTTTGGAATAAATAAAACGTGGAAACATGTCAACACCCTCAAAACTAACAACATGGTGGAGTGAAATTTAAGGAGGAATACCAGGTTCAGGAATTGGAATACTGGGTATTATAAAATGTCCATTTTTCTCCAAAACAATTAAATGCAATTCCAGTTTGAAAAAATAAAACCCCAGCAGGTGTGTGTGGGTGTTGGTAAGAGTGACTGGCTTGTTCTAAACTTTATATAGATAGTCAGAATGCCAAGGATAGTTAAGACAGTTGTTAAAGTACAATGAAGCATGAGGACTTACACTAGTAAATCACACTTACAAAACTAAGAATGTGGTTATTAACAAAAGGATAGACATCTAGTGAAACAGTGGAGAAGCCAGAAACAACCCCCACTTCTCATACACATGAACACCTGACTTATGACAAAGGTTGCATTCAAATGGAGTGAGAAAATGACCACCTTTTCAAATATGCCGAGTCACTTGGCTCTCTGTATAGATAACGTGAACTTGACCTTCTACTTCTCAAATGAAGTCAATGGTCATTTCTAAATGGATTGTAGACCTAACCAAGAAAGGCAAAAATAAAATGGAAACACTATTTCTATAGTCTTTATAGCTAGGCAAGGTATGTTTTTTGTTGTTGTTGTTATTTTTTAACATTTTATTTATTTATCTTTAGAGGGGAAGGGAAGGAGAGAGGGAGAGAAATATCAGTGTATAGTTGCCTCTTGTGCATCCCTTGCTGGGAACTGGCCTGCAACCCAGGCATGTGTCCTGACTGGGAATCGAACCTTGATCCTTTGGTTCGCAGGCCCGTGCTCAATCCACTGAGCTACACCAGCCAGGGCTGTTTTTTTTCTTTTCTTTTCTTTTTTTTTTTTTTTTTAATAAGACACAAAAAGTTATAATGGGCGAAAATGGAAAAATTATCTACAATATAAATAAAACATAGCCAATGTTGGCAAGCATGAGGCAGTTGGAGCACTCATACACTGCTGGCGGTGTGTGAAGCTTGCTGATGATTTTTAGAAATGTTAGGCTCAAACACCCACCTCATGACCCTGCGGAAATGGCGCAGTCTCACGGACTGAGGAATGAGGTAACGAGAAAAGGGTGAGGAAGAATCATGCCTTTAGTCTCGTTTATCTCAGTAGGTCCCACTGATTCCCTTTTTAACAACTTACTGTGAGGCTTGGGGTGGAGAACACAATACAGTATACGGATGATGTATTAGAGATCGTACACCTTAGACCTATGTAAGTTCATTAACCAATGTCACCGCAGTAAACTCAGTTTTTTAAAAAAGTGTGTTATTGTGAGAGAATGAAAAGTCTTAATTGTGGGACGGAAACTGTTTGAAGTATACCTGCAGGTAATGATCGTGTACTTTCATAAACCAAAAGTTTCGGTTGTGATTTGAATTGAAGCTTACAAGGTTGGGGTTGAAGTTCAGAGCGCCTGTGGTTCTCCCAGTAATTGGCTCTCCCAGCATGCTTTCACGACAGGGGTCCCACGGTATCATTTTGTGTCTTATTTCCTAGATGATCCTGGCTGTGCTCTGCTCTGGGAACTTAGGTCCTCCTGGAATAACTGTCCTTGTTTTTAACTAACTGTGCTGTGGAGTCCATCTCCCTCCCCTAGTGTCTACATGGTCATTGCTAGGTTGTTTGTACTTTCTCTGTTTGACCAAATTTAATCTTTATCATTCTTTTCCCTTAAATTGATTTTATATTTTTATTTTTTTGAGGCTTACAATACTAGCACTAGGAGAGAAACTGAATGATTACTGGAATGAAATGAAAGTGAAGAAAAATGCAGAATATCCTCTAAATTTGCCAGTTGAAGATATACAGTAAGTACACATTAAAAATGCCAGCCCACTGTAAGATATATCAAGATGTGCGATTCTGAAGGGTATAGTGATTGTACAGTGTTCACAGTTGACTCTCACAGTAAGAAATAAATTCTACGACTCAGATCAGCATACGGTAAAATGAGCTGATGAGTATATACGAAGTCTGTCTGGGAAAAGTCCAACTGTTGTTAATAAAAGTCCATTCTTGTTGTTAACAAGAATGGTTTGCGTGACATCGATGTAACCTGGCAGCCCAGGAGAGTGGACTGGAATGAACATGTGTGAACAGTGATGACTTCACCGTACTATAGTCAGTAGGCGCTGTTGAGTGAGCATGTGCACTGTGTGGCCATCTCATCAAAATGAGCCAGTAGAGCAATGATTCTGCATCAGGTTTTAAGTTAGGCTTGAACATTCCTCTGCGGAAACTATTCTGATAATTCAGAAGTCCGCAGCTGTGGCCACCTGGTGACTGGCAGCTTCATCAGGACAACGTGCCCACTCATGCGTCATGTCTCAGCAGAACATCAAATCACCTAGGTGACTCAGCCCCGTATAGCCCAGATTTGGCCCCCTGCAAGTTCTGGCTTTTCCCAAAACTAAATCAACTTTGAAAGGGAAGAGGTTTCAGACTGTTAGTGAGATTCAGGTAAATATGACGGGGCACATGGTGGTGACTGGGAGAACCTTGTGAGGTCGCAAGGTGTCTGCTTTGAAGGGACTGAGGCATCATTGTCCCGTGTATGCATCTTGTATCTTCTTTAATAAATGTCTCTATTTTTCATAGTATATGGGTGGATACTTTCTGGACGGACCTTGTATACATTTATATGTAGTCACAAAAGATTCATGAAACAGTATTTACCCATGCGTTGTGGGTTATCACTTATTTCATTTTAAAAACACATCTTGACCCGTTAAATTAATTTCACAATCTATTAAGTTGCATCTCATAGTTTGAAAAACCCTCGTCTTGTGTTGTGGGATCGTGAGTGTAAAGCTAGACTTCAGTTTAGAGTCTAGTTCTGCTGCTTAAGTCACTGTGACGTTGAGTTTGCTACTTGGCGTCCTATAAGCTTCCATTTTCTCCTTTGTAAAATGGAAACGTTACCAGCATTTACCTCCTAGAATTGTATGAATTAAAAGATAGGATGCCTGACAGGCACTCAGGAACACACTGAGTACCTGGTAACTGTTCTGTGAACGAGTAATAACTGTACCGCTGGAAAGGTGTTCCAGATATGTAATGAGAAACAAAGATACAGCTCAATGTGTTAATTTCCCATTGAATTTTTGTGTGTCTCAATATACACATGCATAGTGTAACCTCTTGAAATGGGTTTATATTTACTTTATAAACTTCCAGATTGTTTGAAGTTTTATGTAATTGTGTAAATGCCTTTTTGTAAACCTAGATCACAAAGTTATTGGCATTAAGGTGAAGTCTTCATTGTTAAATATGTCCAATACCAATTCTTCACAGGATCAGTGTGATTTTTAAATGGTAAAAGTAAGAAAGTGTTTTATAAACAGAATATTACAAATTTTAGTTATTCAGAGGTGTGTATAATAAAGGGTAAAAGTATAATACAATTATTAAAAATTGCTTAAACTGTAATACAACAACTTGTCTATTTTCTGTAGCGGTATGGTTTATTGTGCTAATAAGTAGATTTGACATTGAAGATGCTAATGTAAGTTTCAGAGCCAGGCATTTGAAATATTTTGAGTGTTTAAGTCACTTTGCTTAAATTGGCCTGTTATTTTTAACCTTTCGTAGGTAAACAGAATTAATTGTTCTGGTTTAACTTGCTGTACACAATAATAGTGTTGTCATGGAGCTCTCAGGAACAGAATTAAGTAACGGGTGTTTCGTGGTGGAGACGATGTGGAAAATCTAATGGAAGTGTATTTGGCGTCCGTGTTTCCGTGCTAGTGTCTCATCGTTCTGTCGTAGGAAACGTCCTGACCAGACGTGGGTTCAGTGCGACTCCTGTCTAAAGTGGCGGAAACTACCAGATGGGATAGACCAGCTTCCAGAAAAATGGTATTGCTCCAATAACCCTGACCCACAGTTCAGGTACCATATAGTTGGCAGTGCCCTTTGGAAAGGAGGAAATGCTGTTCAGGATGTGTAGATGAATAGACGCTGGTGACCTGTTCTTCCCATGTGATTTTTCTGACTAGAAATTGTGATGTTCCAGAAGAACCTGAAGATGAGGATTTGGTCCATCCCACTTATGAAAAAACCTACAAAAAGAAGTGAGTGTTGTATTAATGTGCAGCGGGGAAAGAGTTAACGCCCACATCCTGACAGCGGCGTGTCTGCAGGATTCTTCATGCCTCTCCGAGATAAAGCTCATACAGTTGACCTTTGAACAACAGCGTGGGCCTTAGGGGCACCCGCCAACCCCACACATCCTACTCCCTTGCTTCAAAAATCTGCCTGTAACTTAGGTTTTCTTCTTAGGTTTGGCCTTCTTCGCTCGAATCTGCAGATGGGAAACCTAGGGATGCAGAGGTCAGACTATATGTTTATTGACAAACAATTCATGTTCAGGAACACCCGCCCAGGTCAGACCCATGCTGGTCAATGGCTGGCTGTACAGCCAAAGACCGTGAACCCCCGCCCCCCACAGGATTTCAGCGTGGAGTGCATAGCAGCAAGTGCTTTTTAAAAACAGCTTATGCTGTGGGTTTCTGCTTTTTTTCCCACCTGCTGTTCATTGCTGTCCTATATAGAAGATAGTTTGCGTACAGAATAGGGTATCTTTGGGGGGGTCGCACACACCCAGACTTGTCATGAGTGAATACTGCCCTTGATGAGCTGATAGTCTTACAGGCAAGGTGCAGCGCTTGTAATACCACTTAGAAGTTGGCAAGTACCGTAAGAAGTGCGGTCCAGTCCTGTTGGGAAGCCCAAATGGTGAGATAGCTCCAGGCCTGGGGATGGTGAGGGCAGGGGTCGGGAAGATTCATCAAAGACGGTCTGTAGGAGGCCTTGAAGGTAGGATGAAAATGCGCAGGGAGCAGCGGTGTGTGCGGCTTTCCTGGAGGACTCGTGGGAGTGGGCGCAGTGGGACGTGGAGGTGGGCTAGAGCAGCTGGGCAGTGGGTGGTGGTCGGTCAGCCTTGGGGGGCTCCGGCTGATGCCCACCAACGGCTGAGTTCACGGAGAGCTTCCAGGAGGTTTTGGTTTGTCATGCACTGCTTTTTCAAGATAAATCCAGGAGGACTGGGGTAAACAAGCCTGTGGTTTTGCCATTCAAAGGCCTGGAAACAGTGGGGTTGGGAAATTGGGGGCCAGTCAAGGTTAGGGTGTTACTGAGACAAGAGGTGGAAAGTGTCCCCAACCTAAGGATTCCCCTCTGTTTGTAGCATATACATTGCAAGACAGAATGGAAAATGATAATGAAGTAAATTTAAATGTTTTCATCTTTTTCTTTTAGAGACAAGGAAAAATTCAAGATTAGGCACCTGGAAAAGATCCCTCAGGTAATTCAGCTTTCCATTTTGTAGTTGTGTCTTACACTGGGTGGTGATCAATTTAACAAATATTTCTAAAGCTTAGGAGTTGCATAACAAATTGAAGTGATCTTGTTCATTCCATCCACGTGTTCCTCTTTGTTAAAAATTTTGGTATTTAGGGTGAGAAAGGGGGAGAGGGAGAAACATCAATTTGTTCTACTTATTTATGCATTCGTTACTCGGTTATTTTTTTTTTAAGGTTTTATTTATTTATTTTTAGGGAGAGGAGAAGGGAGAGAGAGAAACATCAATGTGTGGCCACCTCTGGAGCGCCCCCCACTGGGGACTCGGTCCACAACCCAGGCGTGTGCTCTGACTGGGAATGAAACCAGCAACTGACCATTTGGTCCGCAGGCTGGCACTCAGTGCACTGAGCCACACCAGCCAGGGCTTCGTCAGTTGATTCTTGTGTGTGCCCTGACCGGGGACCAAACCTGCCGCCTCGGCGCATCCATGTGCCCAGCCAGGCTCCTCTTGTCTCGTACCCCTCCTTGCGCTCATTCCCAACCCTGATTTCTCAACCCAGCAGCTTCATTCAGGCTGTTCCATTTTATTTGGTCGGGCATCTTCCAAGGAAAGGCAGACATTCTTTTAAGAATGTTGTTGCTAGGCAGTCAGGGAAGAGTTCGCAAGAAGGCCGGGGAGCCTAGTTCTAGTACTAGCCTGGACCAAAGCTCTGGTGTTGTCTTTCTCTTTGTTGACCACCCTCCCGGGCTCTTTTATTTCTTAACCCTTAATATGACGTTAAGGAGCCAATTCTGAATACGTGACCAAGTGGTCGTTCTTGTGGCGTGAAAAGTTTCTGCTGCAGGTGTGTGTACGTTCGCTTATGATTAATGTTGAAATGTGTTCTCGTATAAAAGCTTCGAGTTCGGGGGTGAGAACAGAACTGGGGGAGAGAATAATGGGCTTATTTTAGTTTTTAAAAGCAGACTGTATGACTAACTTCATTTCTTTTAGAAAAATAAGTTTGTGTTTTGCACATTAAAAAATTCCCTTACGATCAGTTCTTCCCCCTCTAACAGATTAATGCTGAAATGTTGTTGCGGGCACCCCCTATGTCAAGTCAGAGTTTTTCACCCATGAAAGACAGTGTTCCAAGGGGGCATCTTTCCGAGGCAGCAAACACTTACGCAACAAGACTTGTGAATAATCATCGTGGTTCGCCCCAGTCGGAATCCGAGAGCATCAGGTCAGCGGCGGAGGGGTGGTTTTCCTTTTGGGGAGCGAATAGAAAACAGGCTCTCTTGGCACCTGTCGGCAGCAGTGCAGCTGTGAGGCATTGCTGCTTGTGGCGGAAATTGCTGTGCAGGTAAAAGGTCTTAAGGACAAGTGACTGCTTGTATTGTTTTGTTTTCACAGCCATTCTTTGTTGCCTCTCAAAGAATCAAACATCAATCATATCAGACGTTAAGAGTTTTAAGTAGACTCACTGGTACCCTGATAGCTTAGTGCACCTAGATACACATTTTATATCAGCGTCAAAATTAAGTCCGAGTTATTCTACGTAAATGTCTTGCTGAAATCCCATTAAAGTGGTTGCCATTTTCCAGGGATTAAAGAAATAATAAAATCAGTGGAGATTTTGATTCATTTCAAATACTTTTTGAGCATTCTAGGCCAGATATTAGGATAAGGAAATTACCCTTCCTTCACGGCATTTAAAATCTAGTGAAGATTCTAAGGATGGTAAATGAAAATATTGTAGTTTTTCCTTTGTTTGCTGCCTCTTCTATTTTTGCAAGTTGACTCTATAAACCATTCTAGTGAGAAAAGTCGGTGTCCATCTTTAACTTGAAGAATCATCTACCCAGGTGTGTCCAACCCTTTTGTGTCTCTGGGCCACACTGGAAGAAGAAGGATTGTCTTGGGCCGCACATTAAATACATTGTGACATGTAATCACAGCACAGTCTCATCATGTTGTAAGTCAATTTACAATTTTGTGTTGGGCCGCACCCACAGCCATCCTGGGCCGCATGTGGCCCGTGGGCTGCAGGTCGGACGCCCTGATTACCCCTCGTAAACAGAAGAAAGATGTTGTCGCCGTCTGTTGTATGTCTAGGACTTTTAGCACATAAGAGTTTCAAGATGGGGAAAGAGGTTTCTAGAAAGAAACTCAGGTCTAGTTTTGGTCTCCTGGAATTTCATTTCCCTGGTATCAGATAAATCGAGCTTCTGTTGTGTCTAGGAGTGAAGTTGAACTTCAGGATCTGTTGACTGCCTACCTGGCCTCGTCTGCGGTCCCACGGTCCTGTCAGCGCTCCTGCTGCGAATGCCCAAGCCCAGGCCCTCTTGCTTTTTAGGGGAGCTGCAGCAGGTGCTGTAGAGGCTTTTACGGTGCCACTTCTGGGCTGGTGTGCGGGGTGCTGCAGACCCAGGTCTGTCTGCCGCGTACATCCATCTTTAACCAGACCGCCACCGACGAAGAGAAGCGAGTGGCTTTGCCTCTGTCGTCTGCACTTGCCCCACCCCAAGGAACGCCACCTTTTTCAGTCAGTTAAAAAATACCACATTCATTGTGGAATTTGATTGTGTCACCTCTTTGAGATTCTCTATAGTATGGACATTTCTGCCTTTAAGATTATCAGCATCTAAGTAAAGAAAAACATGAAGTGTAATTCACAGTATGACATTATAACGTCAAACGTGACCCATACATTCTT
The DNA here is from genome assembly GCA_004027475.1 of Anoura caudifer. Lineage (NCBI taxonomy): Eukaryota > Metazoa > Chordata > Mammalia > Chiroptera > Phyllostomidae > Anoura > Anoura caudifer. Next base: position 53,944 of record PVKU01005130.1, on the reverse strand, counting down.
AGCATAACCTTGACATGCTGTATAGTTTGGATAAGTGGTTGGAGAAGGAATGGAAAGAAAGGTGGGAGTGATGGCAGAAGGAGCAGTTTCCTCTCTTGTCTGGAGTGATCAGGGGAGGCTTCGTGACGAGGTGGGCCTTAGGTCGGTTCCTGAAATCCTCAAAGCGCTACTCTGCACACGTGGCCCGTGCAGAGGGACTAGAAGGAACACAGGTGAGGGAGGAGTATATTGTCCCTGAACTGGTGGGTCAGACGGACTACACCTGGTGTTTATTGCGGAACACCAATAAACTGCGGAAAGAGAAACAGTGGAATGAGATTCTTAGACATAGTGAGGCCAGTTTTTCTGAGAGGTTTTGTAGCCTTTGTCAGATTTTCTAAGGGATTTTTTTTTTAATCCTCACCGATGATATGTTTACTGGTGTGAGAGAGACGTTGATGTGCGAGAGAAGTATTGATCAGTCGGTTGTCTTCCCACACGCGCCCCAACTGGGAATTGAACCCATAACCTTTTGGTGCACGGGGCGATGCTCCAACCAGCTGAGCCACCAGCCAGAGCCCTTCAGGGGATTTCTGACCCCAGGAAAGATCAGAAATAATTGACGTCATGCATATGTACATCAAGGAGGACATGTTACAAAATACTTTCCCGTTTACAGCCCCCATTTTGGAGGCTTGCTTTGAGTCTGGACTGCGCTTAACTAAGAACTTGTGTGAATTTTTTTGAAACCAGTATCCTTCATATTCTTGGTTTTTCTTCGTACAAATGGTTCCAAAGTAAGAAAAAGTAAAATCGGTAAAGTTTACAGACCAAAAAGGATGGAATTTCTTTTAAAAAGTGACTGTCATTAAAATGGAAGAAGAGAACAAAATTTTCATTAATTTTTAAAGCATGTATTTATTTTCAAATTCATAGAGCCAAAGTCTGGAAAGATTTGCTAAATTTAAGTCTTGGCAATGACAAATAGGAATAAGCCTGGTAAAAAATTAAAGCGCAACTCCCAATTAACTGAGCACTTCCAGAGGTCCCTAGACAGACCATGAACTTGGGGCGCCGGCTGCTTCTGAAGGTGAATAACAGGTCTGAAAGCAGGAGGCCTGTTTGGCAGTCGAGGAGGAGCAGGCTCCTGGGCCTCTCCTGTGTCAGAGGGGGAGGCGACCTGCTGGGGTAGGGTGTGCTGCCGAGGATGCGAGCACAGTTAGAGGACAGGAGTAAATGAAAGTTCAAATACCCCACGGCAAGAAATCCCCCTCCCTCCCTGCACTTCGGGCTCCCAGGAGAAGAGCTCCACCCAGATGGTGACAGTCGGAGGGCCCTTGAGTCAAAGCCAGCCCTCGCTGTGGGGGAGGAGGAGGGAGCTGAGAGTCAGCACGTGCAAACTGACACGGAGGGACCATGCGATAGTCACTGCGCGGGGCGGTGGGGGGGGGAGTTCCTGGAAAGAGGGATGGTTGGAAGGTGGAAAAAAGAAGAGAGGCGAAGTACAGGTGAGCCTCGAGTGAGGGAGTTCCAGGAGGGAAGCTGGAAAACCAGGGAGGAGGGAATGGGGGAAGGGCTGAATCTCACTAAGCGTGCAGCTCGATGTCTGGGGAGAGCGCCGTGCCGAGTGGTGTCGGGAAGTCTGGAACACCGGGGAAGGGGTTGTTGGAGAGGAAGACGAACCCGTGTGCAGAGGGTCGGGGTGGGGCGCGAGAGACGCTGCCTGGTGGGCGGAAACGGTTTGGGGAAGGCACCTTCCAATCTGGAAGTCTGCAAAACCAAGCCAGTAAACCTAACAGGTAAACAAACACACTTTTATCGTGTGAAATTTTCTCTTTTTTATGTCCTGTGTATGCTTTCTCAAGAGTCTGCTGGAGACTGTGCCCCCTTAATAGGAGAGAGTAAGCCCAAGAAAGGAAAATCTTTCCTTTTTGTTTAAAGATTTTTATTCATCTTCAGAGAGAAGGGAGGGAGAAAGAGGAGGAGAGAAACACTGATAGGTGGTTGCCTCTCGTGTGCTCCCTCTACAGGGGACCTGGCCTGCAGCCCAGGCATGTGCCCTGGCTGGGAATGGAACCAGAGACTCTGGTTCGCAGTCGGGGCACTCAGTCCACTGAGCCACACCAGCCAGGTGGGGAACTCTCTCTTAGAGGAAGGAAACCTGAGGTCTGACACACAAGGCCCGGATAGCAAACCAACACAGATATCCCTCTAAGTGGGTAAAAAGTAATCATGGGTGATAGTTCACAGGAAAGCAAGCATGTTACCGCAGGGAAGTGGTTTTACACGAGGGATGGGGCGTGCTGGTTTGCTGAGTGCTCACTCCCAATCACTGAACGGTGAAACCCATCACGGTGGGCGGGAGGGATGGTGTCCGGTTTGGGACATGGGTGCACTGAGACGCCCAGAGGACAGCAGGTGAAGAGGGGTTCCGCAGTACACACCTGGTACTTGGACAACACCTCAATGGCCTGTTTACTCATCTGCAAAAGGAGAACATAATCTCTGCTCCATGAACTCATTGGGCAGTACTGTGTGATAAATACACCGGTGTCTTAAAAAATAAGTCTTTATTCGAATTGTAAGGTAGACTATTTCAAGGTCATCTATTTTGTCCATATCTATATTTTATAATATTAACTTCTATTAAAACTTTCTAGCATGAAACGGAGGCTTTCTACTCGTTCCTCAATTTTGAATACAAAGCATCGGAAAATGAGTAATCAAGCCTTTGAAAATCCAGCTTATAAAGATGATGATGAAGATGTTATCATTTTAGAAGAAAACAGTACTCCCAAGCCTGCAGTAGATCATGATGTTGAGGTGAAATCTGAGCAGAGTCACACCGAGCCAGGTGGTGTTCAGGTCGAGCCCACGGGCAACATTGAACCTTGTGGCCAGACTAGTTCAACAGGCACCTTACCATCCATGTGTGATCAGGCAACGGCTGTGGCCACCCAGACTGAAGTGCCAGGTTTAGTTGTCAAAAAGGAAGAAAGTACTGAGAATGACATAAATACAAGAAATGATACAGCTATACTACCATCCTGTGCAGAAGCCGAAGGAAAGACGTACGAAGCCCAGGAAACCTTTGATAAATCTGTGGGTGATGCTGGGTGCCAGTTAAATGAACTGAGAAATGAGGTGCTTCTAGTTACCCAAGAAAAAGAAAATTATAAAAGACAGTGTCAAATGTTTGCTGATGAAATCAGAGTGTTAAAACATAGGATACTGGAAATGGTCAACAAATACGTGAAGAAGGAAACTTGCCATCAGTCTACTGAAACTGATGCTGTGTATTTACTTGAAAGTGTTAATGGGAAATCCGAAAACCCAGACCACATGGTATCTCAGTACCGGCAAGCTTTGGAAGAAATAGAAAGGCTGAAGAAACAGTGTAGTGCTTTGCAGAACGTAAAGCCCGAATGTAGTCAGTGTTCCAATAACGAGAGTAAAAGTGAAATGGACGAAATGGTCGTGCAGCTTGATGATGTGTTCAGACAGCTGGACAAATGCACCGTGGAGAGGGACCAGTACAAAAGTGAGGTGAGTCTTCAGCATCGCGCTCGTCCTGGGAATCCAGGGACACCCGAACCTTCACTGCTGGTTGCTAGGTTGGGACCAGTCTCTTAGTATTTCCATTCTTGACTGTTCCTCCACTGGTTCTCAGCTGGGGCTTGGTCCTCCTGGGGCATATGGAAGCTTGGAGGGGTGGTTTGGGTTCTTGAATGTCTTGAGGAGATCGATGGGTACTCTAGAATTTAATGGGTGATGGCTGGGTTGCTTTGCTTGACAACATGCAGCTGTGGTCTGAGATGGCTTTCAGGCCCAGCCGTCATACACCGACATGCCAGGCAGTGGGGGGAGGCAGGTGTGGTTCCTGAGGGTTACTTATGTTCCATGTGTTGGGACTTAGTTATCTGGCTAGTGGGTGCCTTGGAACTGTAGTCTTCATTCACGTTTGTTTGTTTGTTTTTCATTTTGTTTTGTTTGACTTTTTACTGAGGAAAAAACCTTAGATATCAGGAGACAAGTAGTAGCCTCTGCACATGTCCCCAATTCAAATTTGGGTAGCTTCTTTTTTTTCTTAAATCCTCACCTGAGGATATGTTTGTTGATTTGAGAGAGTATGAGAGAGAAAGCCATCGATCAGTTGCACCCTTACCGGGAATCAAACCTGCGACCTAGGTATGTGTCCTGGCTGGGAATTGAACTCACAACCTTTTGGTGTATAAGATGATGCTCCAACCAACTAAACCGCTCAGTCAGGGTTGGGTAGCTCCTTTTTTAAGAGCATCTCTGTTAGGTGTATCCTATTTATATCATGTTGGAAAAGAGGGTTTCTCTGCTAAAAAGAGTTTGGAAACAAGTTCTGCCCGTCGGTGGAAATGCTTCTGCCTGGCGGCTCCAGCTGACTGCTGTCTGCACGTGTGGTTGGCCTCAGAGCGAGGTGGCAGAACGGATCCAAACCAGTACCAGCTTGGTGGTGTCACTTAGAGCTGCTGAGTGCGGGGACGAAAGCCACTGGGGTGGCAGCGGGTTTCAGGAACTTTTCTCTTGGTTTTCCAGGGTTTTTTTAGGTACCATTTGTTTTCCATCAAGTGGTAATTGGCATTTTGTAGCCTTTCAATTTAAAAAAATGTACAGGTGAAATTAAACAAATGAAGCCTAGTTTATAGAAAGCTGTTGGAAGGTCTCTGTTTTTTATGGTAATTTTCATCAAGCTGGTTTTCTACTTTTCTTAGCTCAAGTTTGTACTTTGGTAGTATTTTTAAAATTTTATAGTTAAATCAATTTTTTTCTCAGGTTGAATTATTGGAAATGGAGAAATCACAAATTCGTATACAGTGTGAAGAACTGAAAACTGAAATTGAACAATTAAAATCTGCAAGTCAACAAAAGGGACCAGATGTTTCAACTTCAAGTGCTGCTGAGGAGTCTGTGAAGTACGCTGACGGGGAAAGGTAATGTGGAGCGGGGCAGCAGTGCGGGGCAGCGGGGGCCTTGCCAGCCAGCACACACATGACAGCCCGTCCCCCCGGAGCGTGGCTGCTGACTGCGGGGGTCCCGGTGCTGAGGCCGCGAGAAGAGAAGTGCACGTCGTCACCCTTCCCTTCGAGAAACTAACAGTTTGGGTTCAACTTCAGTGAAATAGGAATTTTGGAGGAATACAGCACTTGATGGGTCAGGGTGGTTTGGAATGCTTGATTCCCCTTACAAGTGGGACCTTGGAACTCATTAACTTGTTCCGACGAGTGGCAAACTGGTGACGGGTGACGCAGCATGTTCTGTTGGGGGGCGGCGGTGTGACTCGCGCAAGTTCTAGCGAGTGTGACGAGTGGCGAGCAAGCGCCAGGTGCTGAGACACCTTTTCTCGCCAGAACGCCACGAGTCCACGTTTGACGAGCCCGAGGCACCGCTCTGCGCTTGCGTGCGGCACCATTGCTTTAGGGGCTGCTCTCCTCATTTTAACGCTGGGTGCCTTCCCCAATCTTGGCTTTTAGGGAGTCCCAAGTACAAGTGATTGATTATCAGGAAGAAGTTCTGTGAAAACAGCACAGCAAATGAATGATTGCCTACCTCAGCAAGATGTAAAATAAGATTGGGGCTCTGTTTTGATTTGTTTCTGAGAGTGGAGAAGCTGAGGTGGGAGGGGGCTGTGCTGGTGGGGGCTCACCGCTCAGAAATGGGCGTTCGGGGCTAAAACTGCGCACCTCTTCCTGCTAGTGCGGGGGGCCCTCAGATCTCAAAGGTGCTGCTGACGGGTCGTCTCCTGCCATCCTCATTGACATCAGTTACTGCTGCGTGTTTTGGCTGAAGTTTTTGAAAAACTTAACGGAATCTGTTCATAGAAATAGAGGTCATGGAGTGCTTCGTACAAGCGTGGAGGGAAAGATGTCAGAAAAAGCTCCCAACTGGTGTTTCTAAAATCGGGACCCACAGGCATCTGTGGTGCTGGTAGAAATGTAGATCCTTGAGCCACAGTGCGGTTTGTGGCATCGGCCGCTTGAAACAGTCTCTCGCACACTTCTTTTGCACACTAACCCTTGAGTAACTGATGGGTTTTTAGACATATGCTTTCCAAAATAGTCTCGCCACATGTGGCCACGACACGGGAAATCTAACTAGTCTGGACTAAGACATGCTTTAACTATAAAATACATTCTAGAGTTTGAAGCCCTAGCATGAAAAGAAAAAGAATGTAAAATATCTTAGTAAAGATACACTTTAATAATATGTTGAAATGATATTTTGGCAACACGGGGTTAACTAAAATGTATAACTAAAATTGTTTCATTTTACTTTTTATCTGAACTATTTGAACATTTAAAGTTGTGTGTGCAGATCATGGCATTTCTCCTGGACATCGAAAATAGGGGTCTGTGACTGACCTGTCTGGAAAACGGGAGGGATTAGCCAGAGACCGTCAGAGACCTAAAGGATGGGTCACAGGGTCACACTGGTCTTTCTCTGCTGTTCGTGTAGACAGTTTTCAGCTCTGAGAAAGGGGATATTCTCGATAGGACATAGGATGGTGGCTAATTTCTGCAGAGCAGGTCCAAAGAGTATTTGGGCCCTTCCCAACCCCCCCCCCCAGTGGGAGATTGGCGGTGGGCGGAGCACAGCTGACCTGAAGATGGTGTCGGATTCTACCAACATCTGGCCCGAGGGAATCTGACCAGGCAGGCCAACAAAACAGGTGTCAAGTCCCATTTTTGTACACCGCTAACCCAGAGATGAGCGTCCTGCCCCCCCTCAGGGGTTTCCTCTCTACAGAGGTCAGTGTCCGTGAGCTGCAGGTGGACTTCTAAAGCTTGAGGCTGCAGAGCCAGCAGCTGCAGCCTTCTCTCCATCCTCCTGTGTCACTCCATCTTTGAAGCTCAGGCCGCTTTGTAGCTGTAGGTGTTTAAAGTCTGCAGTGTTGGTGTTCAGATGCGTGTATTTGCACATGGAAAGAATGATAATGGTGACCATATCCACGACTCCTCAGTGTTTTCAGCAAAATAGTTTCCTATAAATGTATTTTAAAAAATGGGTAGCCAGTGATCTTTAGCATGAAGTCTTGCATTTTTAAAAGTCTTGTTTGACATTTAACCCAATGTTTTACAAGCTTATTTGACCATAGAACTGTTTCTTTTTCCCCTTCTGCAACAGTGGGCATCTCCTAGAATGTGTTTTCAGGGACAATTCAGTTTGTTTTCCTCAAAGGGAGCTGAAACTCAAGGAGGTGTGTGCTGCTTAGACCAGTTCTCTCACTGGTGTAGCACCGTTGTTTTCTAGAAGAATTTACGTTGTAAATAACATCTTAAAATTTACATACTTGTATCATGTTTTCTCCAGTCTCAAATCAAAATTGTATTATTTGGAACCCGAGAGAGCCTTGAGTGTTATGAAATAGTACTGACCAACAGATATATAAATACCACATTGAGTGATGAGTTATCAAATAAGTGGGTTAATGTTTCCCTTAAATATTAAGCCCTAGATGAATATGAAACTGTATTACTATGTCCATCTAATAAATGCAATGTTTGTTGCTTGCAGCCTCAAACTGCGGTCTCTCCGGGTTAACGTAGGACAGCTGCTGGCCATGATTGTGCCCGACCTCGACCTTCAGCAAGTGAATTACGATGTGGATGTCGTTGATGAGATTTTAGGGCAAGTCGTCGAGCAAATGAGTGAGATCAGTAGTTCTTAAAGTATATTTTGTATGAGATAATAAAATATTTCCTCTGTTCCTTTGGTTGTACTGCTTTGAAAATGTAAACAGTTTATGTCACAGCTGTGATAGGTGACAGGCAGAAGGACCACAATCTTCACTGTACCCTATGCATTCAGGTGTGGCCACAAACTCATGGGCACGCCATCACTCCTTCCAAAATGCCCGTGAGTCGTTGATTTTGAGTGACTGAATAGCTAACTCATGTTTCTGGTATCCAATGTAAATATTTGTAATTAAGTCTGCACATATTTTTCTATTGCCCTAGCGGACGTAAGCGTCTTTCACCAAGAGATTCTCAGGTTGCTCCTGACCTTTGTGCAGTCTCTTCTGGTTTCCCAAAGTGTGTTTTTGTCTGAGGGCGGGCTGTGCCGCAACGGAGACAGAGGGCCCCCTCCAGCTCTGTCGCAGAGCGGGTGGGCGGGCGTCTCCGCCGAACGGAGGGACACTTCTGATAAGTTGTGAGTGAGCTGAGCATTAATGTTTCTTTACTATAAATTCTTATCTCTGGAAACATTTTATTCATGAAAATAAGGTAAGCAGCAGTTTGTCCATCCATTTTGCTGGGATCTTTCTGTGCCGAGATTGCCAATCATGATTCAAGTGTCTTTATAGGACACAAAAGGGATGGATATTCAGTATAAAAAAGGATCAAGTATTTTAACTGCCTCACCATGTTTACGTTGAAGCCCATTTTTGGCTGCTTAGCATGGAGTGGGCATGGTAATTGTTAAGTATTTCTTTTATGAAATTTCCTGTCCAGCCTTTTATAGGGTTACTACAGGTTAACGGAGTCGAGGGAGACGATCTTTCTCGAACAGTACTGCATACCTTTTGTTTTTTTACAGACCTAAGTGTTTTACATCCTGGGGTTACGCAGCAAATTGGCCTAGGATTATAGTATTACATCCTGTAAAAATTAATACTTTATTGCTTCCTTGTTTTGTGCAATTTGAAAGAGATGGCTTTCTATTAAATATAACTGTGTATATGTAATTAATTTTCCACAACTAAAATGCGCATTATTTTTTCAAAGTTTTATCATTGCTATTTATTTTTACTTTTGTTTCTGAACATTTAATACATGTCCTTTTTTGTACGTATGCTTACTTACATGTGCCATGTATAATATCTAATTTTTACTGTACATTTTGTTCTAGAAAAAGCAAATAAATGAAGATTGTTTTATTTGCTTGATAAAGTAATTGAAAGTGTATTTTTGGTATGAAGCTGGTTTTCTGTCACAATTGTATCTTCCCAAAATTTAAAATATCTTGTAATAAAATAAAAATATATATGATGACTAACTCTTCAGATATTACTTTTAAAGAATTCTATATTCAGATTATATTTTGAAAACTAAAATTGTATGCATTAAGATCCTACCCTAAAGTTGAACTCATTTTCCTGTATTTTAAAAAGATGTTTTCTTTAATTCATTTTTAGAGAGGGAGGAAAAAAGGGAGAGAAAAATCAATGTGTGGTTGCCTCTCGTGCGCCCCCTACTGGGGACCTGACCTGGCCCACAACCCAGGCATGTGCCCTGACCAGGAATTGAACCAGTGACCCTTTAGTTTGAAGGGCAGCCCTCAGTCCACTGAGCCATACTTGCCAGGGCTCCTTTCACTGTATTACAATTTATATTTAGAAGACTAAGACTATCTCCATTAAAATTCTAAGGCTCATGTTGAGAGGGAGTGCAGGTGAATGCTTATATTTGACACTTGAAAATAAACTTTTTCTATATCTAAGTCATTTAAAGAAACCTTGTCTGAATCATAACTACCTAGAGCAGGCTTAAGTTTGTGAATATTTATGTAGCAGTTCTTTCTGGAATTTGCTACTTCTTCCTTTTGGTCAGCTATATTCTTGCAAAAATATATGTATGTTGTATGGACATTTGGCTTAAGGTTAATAAGAGAACCTTGTTTGCTAAATTGGTTCTTTGGAAGTACTTACTTATTTTTCACCCTTAAGAAAATACTGCCAAGTTCTGATTCTTTGAAAATACGGCTAACAAATTTTAACAGAAGCAACATGGGATTTCATGGCATGTATACCATTTGGGTATAGGTACTTATCTTTTTTGTTAAGTTAAATTGGTAAAAATCTAGTGTATGAGGGCATTGTTGTTTAAATTATTTTTACTCAAGTATATTTTATTGATTATGCTATTACAGTTTTCCCAATTTCCCCCTTTATTCTCCCTCCACCCTGTACCCCCAACCCCCCAGCATCCTCCCCCTTAGTTCATGTCCATGGGTTGCACATATAAGTTCTTTGACTTCTCTGTTTCCCATACCATTCTTAACCTCTCCCGTCTATTTAATGCTTACAAATTATGCTTATTCCCCGTACCTCCCCACCATTCTTCTCTTCCCCCTCCCCACTGAAAATCCTCCATGTGATGTCCATTTCTCTGATTCTGTTCCTGTTCTGGTTGTCTGCTTAGTATTTTCATTTTTGTTTTTTAGGTTCAGTTGTTGATAGTTGTGAGTTTGTTGTCATTTTACTGTTCTTAGTTTTTGATCTTCTTCAATTTCTTAGATACGTCCCTTTACCATTTCCTATAATAAGGGCTTGGTGATAATGAACTTCTTTAACTTGACCTTATCTGGGAAGCACTTTATCTGCCCTTCCATTCTAAATAAAACCTTTGCTGGATAGAGTAATCTAGGTTGTAGGTCCTTGACTTTCATGACTTGGAATACTTCTTTCCAGCCCCTTCTTGCCTGCAAGGTTGAGAAATCAGCTGATAGCCTTATGGGAACTTCTTTGTAGCTAGCTGTCTCCTTTCCTCTTGCTGCTTTTATGACTATCTCTTTATCTTTAAAATTGGGTAACTTAATGTGATGTTCCTTGGTGTGTTCCTGTTTGGGTTTCTTTGGGACTCTCTGGGCTTCCCGGACTTACTGGAAGTCCTTTGCCAGATTGGGGAAGTTTTCCTTCATTATTCAAATAAAGTTTTCAATTTCTTGGTCATTCTCTTCTTCTGGTCCCACAATGATTCAGATGTTGGAATGTTTTAAAGTTGTCCAGAGGTTCCTAAGCCTCTTCCCATTTTTTGAATTCTTGTTTCTTCATTCTGTTCCAGCAGGATGTTTATTTCTTTCGTTTGTTCTAAATTGTTGCTTTGAGTCATGGTTTCCTTCCTGTCATTGTTGGTTCCCTGAATATTTTGCTTTATTTCACTTTGGGTATCCTTCATTTGTTCCTTCATTTTGTGACCGAGCTCAGTCAGTTCTGTGAGCATCCTAATTACCAGGGTTTTGACTTCCACCTCAGATAGGTTGGCTATTTCCTCATCACTTAGCTCTTTCTCTGGAGTTTTGCTCTGTTCTTTCATTTGGGCCCTATTTCTTTGTCTTGGTGCACCTGTTAAGTTGTAAGGGGGCGGGGCCTCAGGTATTCGCCAGGGCGGGGCAATCCCCTTTGCTGTGTAGTGGTGCTGTAGGTCTGGTTGATCTGGTTGACTGTTCTTTAATTCCTTCGTTGTTGGAGTTCTATGCAGTTTGATTTTTCTGGCACTTCTGGTTGTTTATTGTTTGTAGATTGGTTATTATCCTCCTTTTGGTTGTGCGAGGAAGCAAGAAGGTTTCTACCTATGCCTCCATCTTGGCCACAACTTAAATTATTTTTTATTGTATTTTTTCCATTACCTTTTCCCTCCATTATCACCCCCACACCCCCATCACCACACTGTTGTCCATGTCTGTAAGTCCCTTTTCCTTTTTGCTGGACCCCTGTGCCCCCCTCCCCCACCACCAAGCTGTTGGCCAGCTCTCTATGAATCTGTCTGTATTTTGCTTGTTAGTTCAGTTTGTTCATCAGATTCCATATGAGTGAAATTATATGGTATTTGTCTTTCACTGACTGGCTTATTTCACTTAGCATAATGTTCTCCACATCCATCCACACTGTTGCAAAGGGTAAAATTGTCTTTTTTTACAGCTGAGCAGTATTCCATACTGCTTCCATATGGGAGCAGTAAATGTCCCATAATTGTTTTGTCCATTCATCTACTGACGGACACATGGGCTGTTTCCATATCTTGGCAATTGTAAGTAATGCTGTAAATGAACATTATTTTTTTGGTTTCTTTGGATAAATTCCCAGAAGTGGAATCATGAGGTAGTTCCATTTTTCATTTTTTGAAGTATCTCCATACTGCTTTCCACAGTGGCTACAGCTCTCTGCATTTCTACCAACAATGCAGACGGGTTCCCTTTCCCCACATCCGTGCCGGTGCTTGTTATTTGTTGATTTATTGATGATAGCCATTCTAACCCGTGAGAGATGATATCTCCTTGTGGTTTTAATTTGCATCTCTGATTAGTGACATTGAGCGTGTTTTCATATGTGTGAGCCATCTGTATGTCCTTTTTGGAGAAACTAATTTTTAAAACAAAAACAGCATGAGGAAGTAAAACAGAATAGTCCACAATCCCAACAAACAGGATCCGCTTTAGTGAGCTAAGGCTACAAAGTCAGTACAAGCTGCGTGTTGATACAGCAGGCAGGAGCGATGTGTCATAGGGATGTGTCCATCACTTGAGCCCCACGGTCCTGATGCACAGGTGCTGCCGACGACTGCATATGGCCTCAGACGCTTGGTTCTGGCTGTCACAGCCCGTTAGGTTGTCGGTTGTCTGCAAGGAACAATTAAAGTGGCATATACCGGTGGTTCTCGCCACCAGCTGCGTATTAGAATCACCTGGGGAGGATTTTGTCTCCCAGCACGAGGATGCGACCCCTGCTAATTAAATCAGAGTCTTTGGGATTGGACCACATTCCAGGTTTTTTTGTTTTGTTTTGTTTTTTTCAATTTAAATTTGTTCAATTACACTTGTCTGTGTTTTCGTCCCACCCCTCCCCCGATACCAGTATTTTTTTAAGGCTTCCTTCCCAGTGCGCCTTCAGAGCCGAGAGCCGTTCATCTGTACCTTCGAGTGCAGAGGAGCATTTACAGACATCGAATCTGGATGGCTCCTGAAACAAACCCAGAGTCAGCACGGCGGCCTTCTCACGGGGCTGAGCGAGTTGGGGGGAGGGACACAGCTGTTGGAAGTGGAAGAGAATAGTGTCCAGTGAAATAGACCTTCCCACCTCCTCCCTGAGGGTAACCGCCACTGTGTTCTGGGTGCCCCAGAAAATATCGGTTGCGTTCATGTACACAGTCATTGGTATGTCTTCAGTTTGTATTAAAGTTTGTATCTTTATACACATATTCGTATCAAATTTACACAAAGGTGTTGCACCATGTAATCGGTTACATTTCCATGACCAGTCACGTTGCGTGATACGAATATGTTCCTAGTGCTCATTTATTTCTCGCCTTTTGATGTTACAAAAAAGGCTACTATGGAAATTAGTAAATGCGCAGCACACACACTTTTTCAAGTATATCCAGAGTATAACTCCCCGGCAGTGAATGTTGATAGCTCAAAGAGTGTATGCTGTGTACATTTTAATAAAGTTGCTGTCCAAAATGGTTGCAGAGCTGGTACTTCTATGAAAAATGTATGTGCATGTTTTTTCCTTTATCTGTCCATCAAACTTCCTTTTCCTAATCTGATAGGTGAAGAAATTGTCTCCCGTTGGACATGCTTTCGTGTGTGTTATTGACTTGTCATTTCTTCTGAATCCTACATCATATTCCCTGCCTATTTTCTTTTGGGTCCATTGTCTTACTGCTTTAAAGAAGTTAAAAGCTTCTGTCCGCGTGGCCCATACATTACCCAGACCACGCCCAGCTTTCAGGAAGTCTACAGGTTGTTGTCTTTAAACAGACTCAGTGGTTTCATGTTTTTCCCTATATTTATCTTTTGGACATTAGCCATGGCCCACAAAAGGAATGCCATTCACATCTGCGTGGTGTGCAGTAAAATATGTTAGCTTTTTAGAATTAAATTTCATGATCACAAATTAATTTCCATAAACTGCCCTGTAGGGAGAAGGTTGAGAGTAGAGGAGTGTCTCAGTCAATTCAAGCCATTCAAATACACTCATCATGAAATGAACACAGCCATAGAGTGAATTCAGTGATACAAAATGTGTGAGTTACAAGTTAATTTCCTACACAAACATTGTAATGAGTTGTGAGTAAATGCTACTTCCTATTTCGAAAGTGCAAAACAAGTTAACCTCAAGGTTCAGTGTTAATTTCTTCCACAGCAGCCAGATCTCCGCATCACAGTAACAATATACAGACTGAGTTTGAATCTGATTCGGCTGCATCTTCCAGACAAGTAGTAATGGTGTTTTTAGATTCACCGAGTGTTGAGTACGGGAGTCAGCAGTCTTCCTCATCACCCACAGGTTTCATGGTAAATGGCCTGTGTTTGGAAAGTTTGTATTGTGCTGTGAACCAAGACTGACCTAAAGTAACTGGGCTTGTAATTTTGATTCTCTGTGTAGGCAGTTATCCCGTGTGGTGTTTGCCCCCTTTTTACTCCCCGGGGTGTGGACCGTTTCTCAACATGTCATGTTTGTGGAGGTGTGGAAACAGGATCGCATTGTTCCTTTCATCGCTTCCTTTCTTTTCTTCCTTTTTCTTCCTTCCTTTCTTGAGAAAACACTTGGCACAGCCCAGAGCACCACTCGGGGCTACCAGCTCCAAGCAGGAATCGATATTAGGTCTCAGAATTTTTCACCAAGAAAGCCAACTCTTTCGTGTACATTTAAGCCTGCATTTTACCTTTATAATCCATAGTCTAGAATCCTGGCATCTCAGAGAATTGATTTGTGAGTCAACAGCATTGGTCAGAAATTTGGAGAATCCTGATAGTTATGAGAGACATTGAATCCCAGGATTTTTCCAGCCCAGACCAATTGTCAGATTCACACTTGAGCTTATGAAGGTGTAGGCCCCTGGGCCGCGCTGCTGGATGGCCTGAATGAGCGGGCCTGGGAGGGGCAGGAATCTGGATGACCAGATCACCCTCTGAATATATTAGTCGTTCCCAATCCACTAAGCCCTAGCCATGACTTAGGGGAGGACATCTGTAACCCGTCTGCATTACATTGTCCTAGCTTCCTGCAGAAATGAGGCTTACGGTCTTCATTCTTGTCAACACGAGGCATCCATTCGTAGACAATTTCTACACCATTCACAAAGCTGGCTAAAAGCATCAATCATAGACAATTTCTACACCATTCACAAAGCTGGCTAAAAGCATCGACCAGCATTTATATAAGGACCCGTGTCAATTCTTTTTCCTAAAAATGCCATGAAGAGGTGGCTCTGCAGATGAACCTCTATTTTCTCAGGTGGAAGCAATGCATCCCAAGATATTTGTCTCCTGGTCTTCGAGGAAGCTCATGGGTAAACTCTCCCATTTGGAAAATTATCCCATTTCAAAAGGCCTGCTGCATTTATTTCCACCTCTGACTTACAGCTTTTAAAGGCTATATTCTGCTTTTTAAAAGTGTCTATGACCACATCTGCTAATCGAGTATAATGTAAACAATCCAGGCACTGAACAATCCTATAGCTTTGAACTCTCCAAAATGTTCTAGAAGCCAAAATATAAAAAACACATCTCATTTTTCACTTGCAAAAGGAGAAAGAAAGCTGCTGGATTTCAGTGCCTTGATATGTAGAGAGAAAGGGAAAGGAGGGGAAAGATGGGGAGTCGGAGAGTCGTGTGGGGAGGCTTTCTTCGGCAAGGTTGCACAGGATGGCACTAGGTTTGCAAATCCCTTGGCCTTGAAGGCCCAGAAACCTGCTGTTAATGAGTGTCCATCTGTCAGGGTCAGTCTCACATCCACCAACCTCCCGGACTAATGCATGCAACCAGGGTACCAGTTTATTTACAGTGAGGGTTAAAATTGCCTTTGAAACACACATACCATTTAACCTGCTCATGCCTGTCCAAAGGCTTCCGGGTCATTGCCCCATCCATCCTTTCCCATGACAGCACCCTCTGCTCCCACTTTGTGCTCTGCTGTCAACGGTGAGTTTCTTTAGCTGGAGTGCCCATTTCCCAGCGCTGCTCATCCCAAACTCCATCATCTGAAGCCCTCTTCAAATGCTCCGCTCTTCAAACCTTTGAGCCTTCGAGTCCCAAATGACCTTGTCCTTGGAACTGGTAGGAGCACCTTGTTCCTTCCACACTTCTTTTCACTATCTTTTTATTATAACGCCCTGTGTACATGCCCACAGGGGGCGGAGGACAGTGTCTATTTTATTGACGTTTGAAACTACGTTTCAGACCAACACAGTGCCCCGGATACAGGTCACACCTCTCAAGTATTCGCTGCCCCAGTGAAAGACCAGGGAGTCTTGGGCGGGTCTCAGGGTTCCTGGCCTGCAGGACCGCTCGCCTCCTCTCATCGGTGAGTCGGCTTCGCTGTCCGCCGCGTGTGCAGCGCGGGCACACGGTCCAGCGTGGAACTGAGGTTCAGGCCACGCTTACTGAAACGACGGACCCTCAAGGGAAGAAGGGGTCCAAGCAATGAAGGGAGAGCTCACCCATTCGCCCGCCCGGGCGTCGGAAAGTTGAAGCCGCCAGGAGCGAGCCCTGATTGGACGACTCAGCGGCGCAGAAAGTCGCTCGCCGCCCGGGGAGGGGCGGGGCGGGCCGCCCCCGTGGCCCCGCCCCCGTGGGCGTGGTATCTGCAGCGCGCGGGAATCCGCGCGCGCCAAGGTGCTGCTGACTGACTGAGTCCCTGCAGGTACGTTTTCCGCGCTGGTGCCTCTCGCGTCTCGGTGTCCTCGCGGGTCTCCGGACCGAACCGGGCCGGGGCGACAGGCTCTCTCTGAGGGCAGGCGGCGGGGGCCCGGGATAGCTCCGGAGCGGCGTGCGTTCGGGCGGCGGGTTCCCGCCAAGGCTCAGCCCCGCGCTGTCTCGTTCCCGCCAGGCCGGGTCTCGGCTTCCTGGGCCGAGCGCCCTGCCCGTACAGTTTGGGGAAGGGGGCGTCCCCTGTCCCGGGAGGCTCCCTGCCCTAGCAGCCCGGTCCTTGGAAAGCCGGGTTCCCGCGCGGCCCCGGCCCTCACTTTTTGCAGCCCCCGGGCAGCCGCCTCTTCCTGGGAACCACTCCCCCGGCAGCCAGGCGCCTGGGAAGTGGGGTTCCCTCGTGGGATCGGCCCCCGCATTGCACAGCCCCCTCCTCCTGGCAGTCCCCTTCCCTCCCCGTGCGGCCCGGCCCCCCAGCTCTCCCGGAGTGCCCCCAACCCCCACTAAGCGGGGGTGGGGCCGGCCTCCTGATTTTCTCTGCCTGCCAGTCTGTTTTGCTCTTCTGGACGGACGGACGGACGGACGGACGTAGCAGGACAATCTCAAAAGCAGGGGCTCAGCAGAGCATTCTAGTTGGAATTTGCAAGGTCTTGTGCCAAGACGTGATCGGCCTCCTTTCCTACACAGCCGCCTTTTCCATAGTTGGGGGTCCTGGCTGCTCACGAGCGTTCCGGCTTCCGGCTGTAACACTCAGTTCATTCCCAGCAACTTACCGCTTTCCTCTCTGTCTTTGGGGAAGGAATTGGCCGAGGACCATTCCTGCCCCTCCGCCACGCGGGAGGATGAAAGTCATCACGTGCGAAATCGCCTGGCACAACAAGGAGCCGGTGTACAGCCTGGACCTGCAGCCGGGCGCAGCGGGGCGGACCCACCGGCTGGCGTCCGCGGGCGTCGACACGGTCGTGCGGGTAAAGTGGGCGCCGGGCGCAGGCAGAGGGGCGCGGGCAGGCACCCGGAGGAGCAGCCAGCCTCCTCCAGTCTTTGATTTACAGCTGCCGTATCGTGCCGTGTACCACGAGCTGGCGTGTATAATGCGCCCTCACGGTTTTGGCCCAAACTTGCAGGGGGAAAAAAAATCTTTCGTTTTAATTTTTTAATTCAGTTTTTTATTTATTCATATTTAGAAACAAAACCGATGATCGTATTTCAGTGTATTATTTTGCATACGGATAACGTATAAGCATAAATAAAAGAATTAAGAACATTTATATAGATACGGAATTAGTACCACCCTTGTATAATGTGTATCCTTATTTTTCCCTCAAAAATTGGGGCAAAAAAGGTGCGCGTTATACACGGCAAAATGGGATAACGCCCACCGACTCAAGCTACTTGCTCACTTCCTCGTCTAGACCAGAGGGGTGAGTCTCAGGGCCTCCTGGGAACCAGGCAGCAAAAGAAAGCCGCTTCCTTTCTTTGGTCCTGTTCCCCAGCCTGAGGGACCTGGGATGCCCATGGTTTTACGGTCCTGAGCCAGGTTCCTGCTGGAGAGCAATCTGCTCCAGAAGGAGGGAGGAGGGAGCACGGCGGGGCAGGGGACTGTCGGCTTAAGTTTCAGATAGAGGTGCCTGCCTTCTCTGTTTCAGAAGAAAAACTGCGTTTCCTTCCTGGAAATAAGCGTAGTTTATTTCAGTGGGCATTTCAGCGGGGTGTTGTTTCGGGGTGCACGGTATGGTAGGGGCCCCTCTCTGTTTCTCTGGATGACCGTTTTGGTATCGACAGATCTGGAAGGTGGAGAAAGGACCGGACGGAAAGGCCATTGTGGAATTTTTGTCCAGTCTGGCGCGCCATACCAAAGCCGTCAACGTCGTGCGTTTTTCTCCCAATGGGGAAATGTTAGCCTCAGGGGGCGATGGTGAGTATTGTACGTCAGAATCCCTTAGAAACTACATACCCGTGTGTCTCGCGGTAAATCGCGAGATTTGAGCCAGGCAGGCTTTTTTATTTTAGAGGTCGCTTGACCCTGACAATCCATCACTTAGATAGCTTAGTAAAATAAAAATAATGTTCCGGGGAGTGTGAGCAGATGGAAGACAGCAGACTTACACTGAGAAGACCCACGTGAGGGTGGCTTCCCCACTCCAACTGGCCCCCACTGGGCAGATTTGGAGATAGGAGGACGGTGTTCATGGATCTGCCGCAGTCTGGCGGCCCTGTTCTGGCCTTGCCTGACTGTTGGTTTAGAATTTATCAGTGATCACAGCCTGTTCCATGTTTCTGTATAATTAGTTAATTAATTGGCCCTCTAAAGTATGTTTGTTTGGTGGAAGTAGATTGATTTATACTTTCTACTTGTGTTTAAGTGGCATAAAACTTGTCCAGCAAACTCAAGAAGAGCCTGGAGGCTTTGGCCGGTAGTAAGTAATAGTAATTTAGTCAAGGGTCTTAGAGTTTACACCCTGGGAGCACAGATAGGCCTCATAAGGAATGAAAAATGAAGATTTCTTAGAGTCAAAAGCGCGTTCTTGAGAATTGTCATTCCTGCATTCCTAGCCGTAGAATTGGTCCAGGACAGTTACCAGCAGGTGTCAGGCAGTTAGGATGATGGTGCCAGGTGGGCTAGGGCGGGCACCATGGCCTTGGTCATGCCCAGTGGTCTAGGTAAGGGTTGTCAGGTGCCCTGGGTCCTGGGCGATCAGAGGGTTCGTGCCCTGGAGGCCCGGTGTGTGTCTAGATGCACATCCGGGCGTTGATGCCGGACGGGAGAGTTCACAGAGTTTGAGGTCCCAGGTCAGTTAGAACAAGGACAGCGTCTTTTCTTCCGCCTCCACCTTCCTAATGTGAATAATTTTAGCAGCTCCACTTTATATGTCCTCCGTCTCTACTCTTCAAACTGTACAGAAAAAGTCGTGCTTTAACCCAGAGCAGTCTAGAAGTCAGTACAAAATAAAACAGAAATCTCAGACTTGGTTTGCAGGAGGAAAAGAGCCCTGATTGTTAAACTCAGTGCCCGAAGGCCTGAGCGTGTGCCTAGAGGGAAAGGCAGGGAGTGGGGGCAGGCCGGCTCTCTCCTGTGAGGTTGCCCAGGGCAGTGAAGTCCTTTGGCCTTGGAGGCCCAGACAGCTGCCATTGGCACGTGGGGGGGTGTCCCCCCCACTCCGAGGGAGGAGGAGCCTGGCAGGGCCCATCTCCCCACGGCTGAGCTGCCGGGGTTCCAGTCCCAGAATGAGAATGTGTGTGTATTCCACCTCCTCCTTCGCTGCCCTCCCGCAGGCAGTCCTCAGAGGGAAGCCGAGTCGGGGCGGAAGGGCGAGTCGTGAGCGTGGAGTCAGTGTGCGGAGGGAGGACCCAGACAGCGGATGACGTCAGGCTGACCTGTGCAGCGACGTGTCTGTGCTGTTAACAGCTAGCACCCAGATGGGTTACCGAGTGCCAGGCATTGTGTCCTCGGCGCTCTGCGGGTGAACTCATGCACTCCTGAGGCAGGTGTTCTGTTGTCCTCCCTGTTTTACAGGTGAGGACTCGGAGGCCTCAAGTGACTTGCTGGAGGTCACACAGCTAGGGGCGATTGGCCACACCCAGTGTGTGTCTGTGGCTCTTTATGGCTACTTGTTTCTTAGTCATGTCTAGGTTGTGTGTGTAGGTTTGTTAACGTCATCAGGCGCTTTGCGGTAATGTTTGGCTGGCCTGGGGACCCTTCTGTTTAAGGCGACTTTGTGTGGCGCTGACGTGGAGGAGTCTGATTCTGGAGGTTCCGTTCAGAAGGCAAACCTGTTTTTCCCGTCAGGATTCTTAGAGGTCAGCTGTCAGGGCCCGAGTGGGACAGCAAGCGTATTATTTAATCGCCCCGAAATGCGGATGGGGCGCAGTGCGAGGTGAAGCTCGAGCCGTCCTTAACCGACTCCCTCCACAGATGCGGTCATTCTGTTGTGGAAGGTGAACGATAACAAAGAGCCGGAACAGATCACTTTTCAGGATGAGGATGAGGCTGAGCTGAATAAGGAGAACTGGACGGTCGTAAAAACCCTCAGGTAGTGTGGGGAGGGGCCGTGGCGTGATCCGTCCTTACCTTCCGAGCGCGTTAACCTGATAGGCCTTTGGCTTTTGTATCTAACTTGAAACTTTTACTTAGGCAGGACGGAAATAAGAGAACAGTTTTAAAACATAAAAGTAGGCTTAAAATGTGTTTTCTTAGTTCCTGCTCTAAAACGTTTCTTAGTAGAATTGAATCCATTCTAAGGACACAAATATCCTTGAATGCGGCAGGTCGTCGCTGCGGCTGACCTAGTTCCAGCGGCAGTTTCCAAAATCCCATTCTGATGTGTGGTCCCTGAGCTGGCCTTCAAGCTTCGGTCACTTTTTCTCTTCTCTCCCCTCCTTTCCCTCTCTGGGCTCTAGGGGCCACTTGGAAGACGTGTATGACATTTGCTGGGCCACGGATGGGAATCTGATGGCTTCCGCCTCAGTGGACAACACGGCCATCGTGTGGGACGTCAGCAAAGGTAGCTGGAGGGCGTTGTTATCGTCAGAGGAAGCAGTAGTCTGGGGGTCTGAAGAGCCGACCTGCTCTCCTTAGAGGCGTCAGAAGACTTTCCGGAGTGAGCTAAAATCAGGAGGTGGCAGGGCAGGGTGGGGGTTAGCCCGTGTGCTGTGGTCCCAACTCAGTTTTAGGGTCCCTGTCAGAAAGCAGGAGCCTTGCATCGATGTCTTGTGAGTCCTGCGTGCCCTGGGGTGCAGCCATGATGGGGACAGGCTGGTCCCTGCCGCTGCGGAGGTCAGGTCGGGGGAGGGTTGGCCAGTCTTCGTTAATGGGCAGGAACTGCGCCAGGTTGGGGCAGGCAGAGTCAGGCTTTCATTTCAGGAGACCGGGGGGCGGGGGTCGGGGCACTGAGCCTCCTGCAAAGAGCCTGTTCCCTGTTGGGGAGACGGTAGCCCTGGGGAAGTCACAGCTGTGTAAAGAGCAGTGCAGTGCCCGAGCCCTCCTCTGCGTTCCTCTGCTGTGCAGGCTGCTGACTCTCCCACCCCCGGGGCCCCGGGAGGGTCCCGGCTTCCGCAGACCAGTTTTTGTCCCCACCGTCACAGTCTGTCCTCCTGGTCCTGGGCCGCCAGCTGCACCATCCTCTAGCTTGCCTGGCTCTGTCATCTCCTCTCCTTCTAATGGGGTGCGACCGCCACTTGTTCGTGTCCTCAAATCCGGCCTTTGTCCTAGACAGTCCCCTCAGCGCCCCTGTGCGGCCAGCTGTCATGACCTTGAACATTGCCAGCACGCTGGGCGCTGCGGCATGTGCCGGAACAGTGCACGAACAAGGTGGCTGCGTCCCAGCGGGGTGTCCGGTGGTGGAGGGGCCGTGAAGCGGCCAGTCGGACAGCGTGGGCTGTCCGGGAAGGCTGTCTGAGCGCGGGGTCTGGATGGGCTTGCATGGAGCTGGGGAGCGAGCCAGGTGTGTTGTTTTGGGAGCAGCATCCAGCGAGTGCAGAGGCAGCGTGTGCGAGTGTGTGCGTGCGTGTGCAGGACACGGAGAGCGAACCGGCGGTGGGGTGGGGGGCTGAGGGGCGGGGTCGGGCCCCAAGAGGCTGCACATTGTACCCCAAGTGTGACCCAAGCTGCTGAGCGTTTTGAGCAGGAGAATGATGAGATCTTATTTACATTTTAAAAAGATGTCGCTGGCTGGCACGTGGCAGATTGGTCCTCGGAGAACCCAGGTGATAGCAGGGGAAGGCTTAGTGGCAGAGGAGTGATTCGGGAGAGGTGGCAATGGCCCGGCTCGGTCGCTGGTGCTGGAAGGGGAGGGAAAGGGCTGGGCTGGGGCGCGCTTGGTAGGAACACCTGGCGGGATCTGCCGCGCCTGCTGTGACTCCAAGCTCTCAGCCAGGTGTGTGTCCGTGCCATGTCCCGCGCTGGGACGCTGCGGGGAGCGTGGAAATCAGGGTCCCACCCCAGACTGCTGTCTTTTCTGTAAAGGGTGTGTGTGTCTGTGTGTGTGTATAAGTGTGTAACGTAGGTACAGTTCTCTCAAGTCCATTTTTATTGAAGGAATTCCATATGGTGTGATTTCTTCTACTTCCTGTCCCCCTTAGTTCCTCAGTTTGTCACAGTCTTCGGGAAAACACTTGTAAGAGGACGTTGGCTTAACCCCATTGTCACATTGCGCCAGTCCTCAGGTCTCTAGGTGACCTCTGAAGCCAGGGGCCCCCTCTCCTATCAAACGCCTCCTTCGGTTCTCTCAGCACCTCCTGTGTTTCTTCCTCGAGCCCTCAGCCCCCGGCCTGTTCCCAGGCTGTTAGCCCCTCTGGCCTCGGCTGTTTCCTCCAGCCAGCTTGCTGCCCCAGGTGGTCCATCATCAACAGTCCGTTCCCTCAGACCCTTTCCTTCCATCCTTCCGAAGACAAACCCCAACCCAGGATGGGGATCGGGGTGACAATCTCCTGTTAGTTCCCAGTCCCAAGCAGAACGCAGCTGGGTCAGGACCTTCCATCCTGCAGGTTTGGGCGACTCCTGAGTCGCCCTCACCATCCTCACCAGTGTCCCCTACCTGGGGCTCAGATTCCCCCTCCCGTTCTCCCCAGTAGCTCCCCCCAATGCCCTACAGGTCTCTGTACGCCCTGCCCTCTTCATCACCCCAGCCCCCTTAACCTCAGCAGACACCCTGAAAAGAGGCCAAGGAAGGATAGAGGCAGGAAAGTGGGTCACTAGCAGCTTTAGGACCCAGTACTGCAGGCGGGCAGCAGAGAATGGTGGGGAGCAGCAGCCACCGAGGCTCAGGGGCTGGGCTGCCCGGTGGGGAGTGTGGTGCAGAGTGAGCGAGCCAGGGGCAGACTGCTGCAGGGAAAGGGGTTGGTTTTGTTTTTCCAAGCTGGCCGAGGCTTCGCGAACCCCACCCCCCATCCAGGTAATCTCTGTGTGTTCCTGGTTTTCCTTCTAAATATTCCCTTTGCAGGCCCCTCCCTGTTAGTGCTGCCCTGGTTCAGGCTCTCACCTTGCCCTGTCTACTCCCACCTGCTCACTAGTGACACATTCTCTACTCTCTCCAAAACCTCAGTTTTGCCTTTGTAATCAGGTCCCTTCCTCTTAGTGTTCCTCTTGACCACTCTGAATGCCTGGAGCCTTTTCCGCGGACCCCGGGATTCTGTTACCTACCACCTCTCCTCCTCGTCATGTCATTTTGGCCCCGTCCCTCACCCACTTGCAGTTCTGTTACTGTCATTGCTCTGTTTCCATGGCCCTCACCCCCACGCTTTCTTTGCCGGCAGTACTGCCTTTCCCCTCGCTGACCCCTGCATC
This sequence comes from Anoura caudifer, assembly GCA_004027475.1. Taxonomy (NCBI): domain Eukaryota; kingdom Metazoa; phylum Chordata; class Mammalia; order Chiroptera; family Phyllostomidae; genus Anoura; species Anoura caudifer. The sequence goes on along the minus strand of PVKU01005130.1, from coordinate 30,285 downwards.
CTGCCTGACCTGAGAACTGGGCTCAGCTCGTGCCCTTGACCCTCACCTGCTGCTTGTTAGCCACCCCCTTCCTCCGGACATAAACACACCCTCTGTCAGGCTGCAGTGTGCTTACCCGTCAGCAGGTCTGTCTGTGCCGCTGAGCTCCGAGTGCCTTGGGAATGGGGGCTGCGTGAGGTCGCCCTTCTGTCCGCCGCGTCTGACACAGAGTTTGCTGCAGTCTCCCCGCCTACTGCATGCAGAGTAGATTGTACAAAGACAGTAGCGTTTAACGGTAGTGTACGCCGGTTGTGCTTGGGCAGGTTTTGCAATGCTGGTGTGTGCTTTCCTCATAGGACAGAAGATCTCCATCTTTAATGAACATAAAAGTTATGTACAAGGAATAACCTGGGATCCTTTGGGACAGTATATTGCTACCCTGAGCTGCGACAGGTACATTAGTATAAAACAGATTGTCTTTATTTAACTTGAAATTTCTGCAGAGGTGTTTTATCACAACTTAACTGATATAAACCATGGCCTAGCTTTGATTCTTTTGTTCTCAGTTTCATATAAAGGACTTTGTCTTCTGTTACTTTTACAGTATAAGGAAAATTGGAAACTGATCAGGGCGTGCGCCTGACCTGAACTTAGTGCTTAGTAAATTTTTATTGAATGAGTGAATGAATGCAGAGAGAGCTTTGAGTTAAATTTGAATTTCACAGGCAACTTTTAAAGAAAAAGTCTTTTATAAATATGACTTAAGAAGATGTACCTACTGGTAGGGCTAGATATTTTACTTTATTTTTTATGATAGTTTACTATGGCAGTGATTTTAATGAGAGTATTTAAATTAATATGAACATAAAGCCTTTTGTCCCTTTTGAAAAGAGGGCTTCCTGCTGCGTTTGCTGGGATAACTGCATTGAATTGTGTTCTTCGAACAAAGACTTTAAAAAATCAGAGTGCCAGGCCCGTTACTCATCAGTCAAAACAGCCCTACTGAATATTTATCGACTACTTTTAATTCCAGTACATTTAAGTTCAGGTGGTGCTGGAATGAAAGTAACATGGAAAAGTCAGTGTGTATTTTTCATAGAATCTTCCGCTGTATTCCCGATGTCGTGTATTTTCTGATTATGTTTTTACTCAGGCAGTCAGCAGGGAAGCACATTTTATTCCAGCTGTGGGAACAAAATGCGTTACCAGCAACCAAATTTCCCTGCTGGTGGTCCCCTTACCCCTTCCAGTCCCCGAGGGCGACACCGTTCAACACGCAGTAAACTCCACCACCGCCATGCAGGCTGCCCGGGGCCAAAGGTCCAGGCCCCGGAAAACCAGGCCGGGCCTGACGCACACCTTACCTGAGAGGCTGAGACGTTCAGTAAGAAGTGAGAGGATGGCGTCTTCCTCCACTTCGTTAGTGACAGCCTCTCGGTGGCTCATGCCGAAAGCGAGCTCCATCATTACTCAGTTACGTGGGAAAGTCATCGGTAAATGGCTTTGCAGGCCGAAAATCATTGAAGCGACCTTCGATTTCGGTAACGCATTGTACCTGTGTGAAACAACTCCTTTGCTGGAAGAAGTCAGTCAGACTTTGTTTTGTTCAGGACCCTGAGGGTGTACAGCACCCAGAAGAAGCGTGTGGCTTTCAATGTTTCGAAGATGCTGTCTGGCACGGGCGCTGAAGGAGAGGTAGGAGCAGCTTTGACTTTCCTCGCAGCAGAGCGTTAGTCGGGGCGTAGGGGTCTGAGCTCCCCTGTATCTTGCGGGCAAAGCACTTTCGCAGCGTCATCTGGACCCCGGTAAGGTTTCCTCTCGGACAGTCCAGGCTCAGCTCGTGTGGGGGGCTGGCCTGTCTGGAAATGGGGACGTCTGGGCGCTGGAGGAGAGCTGCTGGTGGAGGACAGTGGTTTCCAACCCTGGCCGCCCTGCAGAGTCACCTGGGAAGCATTAAAAAATACAAAGGCCTGGTCTCCGCCCCCAGAGGTGTGCCTCACTTGGCTTGAGGCAGGCAGGGCCCGGGGGATTCCGAGGTGTAGCAGGGGGTCAGGCCCACTGACCTGAGAGGACCCCAGCATTAGGCGCGGGAAGGCAGGGGGGTCTCTTGGTTTGTCGGCAGCAGGCGGTGCAGCGTCTTGGCAGGCAGAGGCAGGTAGAGCGCTCAGGTAGCCAGCGACAGCGGACCCAGCCATTGGGCTGGCATTTGGGAGCAGGGGGATTTTGCTCTTAGAACTGGCGAGTGAAAGAAGGACCCTCGTCCTGAGGAATCAAGACTACGGGGCAGGCGCTCCCCTGAAGGGAGCCGGCCGCTTACTGGCAAAAGAAAGGGACGGGTGCCCGTCCAGCTGCAGGGTGGCAGGGTGAGGCCGTGTGGGCCGCGGCTGGCTGATGCTGGCAGGGGCGCACTTTGTAAAGCGGGGGATAATGCGCCCTTGGATTCTTGGAAAGTAAGGTATTAACGTTCACAAGGTGCTGGTGAAGGCAGCGCAGACGTTCACACGGACTTCAAGAAGTGTTTGGGAAGATATGGTTACCAGTTCAATGGTCAACTATATTCTTTTAAAAAAGTTTTCGTTTGGTTGGAAGCCCTAAATCACACACACAGACAATGAGGGAAGGACTCCCGGCTGTCTTCTGCTGTCTTCCTGGCCCACCCCACGCGGACCACTGGTACCCGAGGGCTTTTAAACTCACTGTCGAACCACGTACTCACATACATGTGGACACACATGCATGTTCACGTGTATACAGACACAGAGAGCATTGTGAACAAAAAGGATCAGTTTATGATTAGTCTTCAAGAGTGTTTGATGTATGGTACATTATTTCAGGTTTATTTACTATTGTCAGTAATGAATGACAGGACAAAACTTAGAAATCAGTAAGCCTTTCTTGTGAAGGTAAGGTTTGGAATAATGTTTAAACTTGGGGCCACAGGCAAGAAGTTACCGGATGTTTCACGACGACAGCATGAAGTCCTTCTTCCGTCGCCTTAGCTTCACCCCTGATGGGTCTCTGCTCCTGACGCCAGGTGCGTGGGACAACGCAGGGCCTCGCCAGGACCGGTCTGAGGGCTGGAGCCTCTAGTTACCTCCAGGTGTCTAACAGCAAGTGCAGTATCAGAGATAAGGTGTGGGTATCGGGTGAAGGCCAAAATAGGAATAAAAATGTAAGAGTGGGGAGCCAAGGAGGATGGATAAAAGGGGGGACAGAATGCATTAGTGCTGTGTAAGTTAACTTTCACGAGGAGCTGACTCAGAAAAGCTAGATGAGGAGAGTCTGAGCAACACTCCGTTTTGTAAAGAAACTAAAAAACCCACCATGTGCCTGTCTGTGCGGGTCAGGCGGGCTGGTTGTCACGGTTGCGTGAGCCTGGAGGAAATGCAGAGGTGACAGTCGTGTGTCGGCGGACACGTGGGGAGGGAAGGACGGGGCAGGGCGGCTCCTGCCCTCCTGGTGGACACGAGGTGGTCCCAGGTGAGACTGTGTGTGGCGCTGCATCAGGAGCGAGCAACGTCAGACGGGGGTGTTCCCAGGGTAGCTGTGTGTGACGGTCATTCTCTGCCAGGGTCTGGCCTGGCTTTAAGGGCGTCCTGGGGTGAGTGTAGAGGAAATCTCGGGTACGGACTGCCCCCCAGCGCGCAGTCAGCGTCTGCAGGGGCTGGAGATTCCAGCAGAGGGCTGGGCCTCCTGGGCCACTGGGGGTGGGAAAATGCCCGGGCTCAGCGCTTGGATGGCAGCTGAGGTCGGATCTGGGCTCACAGCCGGGGGTGTCGTCGCAGCCCTGCAGCAGGGACTGGCTGGGTTCTCAGGCACAGGTCTTCGGGGGGGAGAGGGTTCCCGCTTTCCATTCTTCCTGCCGGGCCTGGAGGTGGCTCCGGGGCGGCCCAGCCCCTCCGGGGAGATGGCACTCAGGAGAGAGGACAGGCGGGTAGAGCCAGAGTAAGGGCTGAGCCCAGACGGTGACGAGGTTTGTGTTCGTCCCCAGTCACAGCAACAGTGTCCAGGGGATCCCCTCCCGGGAAAATTATTTCACACACCAGAAGCGGCGCTCTTGGGTTTGTGCTGGTGAGCGGCCTAATGACCCTTTGCCTCTTCCCGCCTCCCCAGCCGGGTGCGTGGAGTCGGGTGAGAACGTCACCAACACAACCTACGTTTTCTCCAGGAAGAATCTTAAGAGGTATGCGACCGAGGGACTGTCTGCAAGTCTCCTTTCTTGCTGCTGCTGCTGGGCGGCGGCGCCTTTCTCTAAGACCTTCTTCGATCTGCAGGCCTATTGCTCACCTCCCGTGCCCCGGAAAAGCGACGCTCGCTGTCCGCTGCTGTCCCGTCTACTTCGAGTTGAGGCCGGCGGTGGAGACAGGCACGTGAGCACCCAGAGCTTGTGTGGGGTTTTCTGCCGGCGCGTCACCAGGGTGGGGTGTGACGTGGAGTGTGTCTCATGGGGAGAGGCGGGCACGCGAGGTTGTCTTGGTTGTGCTGCCCTCAGGACCGCCGTTGCCGGGATGCGTGCCGGTGGGTGGCACTGTCCGGAGCAGAGCACGCTTTCTTTGCTGGGAGCAGCTTCAGAGGAGTATCGGTGCCAGGCTTTTTTCCCACTGAAGCAGGTTGAAAGGCTCATCATCAGTTTTTTATGCCGCATAATTTTGCCTGAATTGGATTTTTCATTGTTTTTAAACTTTTTTCTTCCAGTTTGGGGGGTTCCGGCCATCACTTCTTCAAATACTTTTGTCACCCTCTCTCTGCGCTTCCTCAGCGGCCCTGCCCGCACGCGCGGCCGTGCGAAGTCGCCCCGCGGCTCGCCCACGTGCTGCCCTGTGCCTTCCCCTCACAGTGTTGGGTCACGGGCGGTCCCGTGGCTGTCTGGTGACCTCTCCTCCGTGTGGTCTGCCCGTGGTGCCATCCGGCGTGTCCTCCGTCCGTCCGGGACCTGTCATTTCCCCCTCTGAACTTCTGTGTGGGTGTTGCCTCTCCGCTTGCTCCTGGGCCACGGGGGGCAGTTTTTGTGACTCCGGTCACGTCTTTGCGTACGCAGCCTTGGTGTGGGTTGCTTTCTTTACCTCCTCCGTGGGTCATGTCTTCCTGCTCCTCTGCGTGCCCCGAAATTTTTTTACTGTATGTCAGACGTGAATTTTCCCTTAGCGGATGCTGGGTATGTTTTTATTCTTACAAGTACTCTTGAACTTTATTCTTGGATGCGGGGAAGCTGGTTGGCAACGGTTCACTTCTTGTGGGCCCTGCTGTTCAGCTGTGCCGGGGGCATCGCAGTTGCACCGAGTCCGGGGCCGGTGTCCCCAGTGGGGACGGAGCCCTCGGAGCCCTCTCGTCGCTGCTCCTCCAGAAACAGGAGCTCGTCCCGTGGCCGGTGGGAACGCGCCGTTTCTGGCCCGTGTGCGCTTCGGGGAGGGACCATCCTCTGCTGCCTCCTCACCCACGTGCCCTGGCCAGCGCTCAGCCGCAGACGGACCGCAGCTCTCTGGTCTGTGCGCAGCCTGGGCCCCAGCTCCGTCTCCTGGGCCCGTGGCGCGTGCTGGGCCTGGAAACTGCGGGCCGGGAGCGCGGGCCACGGCAGCGCTTCGCACACTTGCTTTCCTCCTCTCGGGGCCTTGTCCCTCAGGGCCGACGGCCAGTGCCCCGAAGAGTCGCAGGGTCAGTCGGGTCCCTGCTGCGCCAACGCTGGAAGCGGGAGGTGTTTCTAACTGTGATTTTTTACGTGAATGAGTGAGATTAACTGGAGAGAACATTCAGATGTGGCTGGGTACAGCGTTTCCAGGGGACCCCGCTTTTCCTTATCAGAAAGGGCCCGTCAGGTTGCCCTGCCTCGGTCACACCCCCCCTTCTCTCTCCTCTTCGCTGTGGATCTCGGTGCCCAGGACTCTCGGTTCACAGGTGGTTCTCATTTATTCCTACATTCAAATATAAAATAACAGATCGGAATTCTTTTGTAAAGCGTTAGTAGAATTACATCGTGTATGTGCCCTGAGAAAGGGCCTTTGGAGGAGAAGTTGTTCTTTGTGTCCTGGGGGAACTTGTCCGTTGCTTGTGTAACTGCCCTTGCTTTGTCCCCTCCATCCCCCCGCAGATGGGCCGTCCCAGGGGCCGCTGGTGGCCCTGCCCTACCGCCTGGTGTTTGCGGTGGCTTCCGAAGACTCCGTGCTCTTCTACGACACGCAGCAGCTCTTCCCTTTCGGTTACGTGTCGAACATCCATTACCACACCCTGAGCGACATTTCCTGGTGAGTGGTGAGGATGAGGGCCGAGGAGGGGGAGTGTCCCGTCCCCTCGGGCCCGGGAGCGTTTCAGAACAACAGAGGACTTTTGGCCCTTATTTACCAGTTTTTAAAAAAAGAAGGAACATCAAAAGAACCATTTCTGATCTGTGATACGCGGCTTCCTGTGGTCACAAGGCGCCACTCAGACTGCCCCGCAGGGCTCACTGATCCTCATAACCCGAGGGGTGGCCCTGGGGCCTGCGGCTGGGGACTCACCAGGCTGTGGTTGGGGGGATGGTGCCCATGAGCTGTCCGAGGAATTGCTGTGCACTCTGACTTCCCCCGAGGCCCCAGCCCCTCGGCTCCCTGGTCCTGCCCCACCCCGCACCCCTCGCCTCCTCAGGCCCACCCACGCGCTTTCTGAGCCAGTCGTGTTTTTTCCCTTCACACGAAGCTGGTGACTTTGCTCGACCTTCCCGTTTCTGACTAGTAACGAGAGTGCGAGGAGTGGCCCGTAGACTTGGGTAAAGTTTCTGCTTTTCCTCCTGTTTTGGGGACAAAGGTCCAGCGATGGGGCCTTCCTGGCCATTTCTTCCACGGATGGTTACTGTTCGTTCGTGACGTTTGAGAAGGATGAACTCGGAACACCTTTCAAAGAGAAGCCAGGTTTGAGCACGGGAACTCCTGACACAGCGAAGAAAACCAAGAGTCAGACGCAGCAGGGGTCTCCGCCGGGACCCAGACAGGTGGAGGGGACCCCTGCCGGCCGAGTCCAGGACCCCGGCAGCCCCTGCCCAGCGCCCGCTCAGGCGAAGCCAGCCCCAGCCCCAGCGGCGGCCAAGGACACGCCCTCCACTGCCGCCGCGGCCCGAAGCTCCACGCCCGCGCCTTCGGAGGAGAGGAAGGCCCCGCAGCCCAGCAGTCAGAACGCCAAAGGGCCCCCGCCCCGCAAGGTCACTCTGAACACGCTGCAGGCCTGGAGCAAGACGCCCCGGTAAGGACTTCTGACGGGAAAAGGCCCCTGGAAAGGCCCCGCTTTAGTGGGTGAACTTCCGCCCAGCAGGGACTTAACCTCAGCCCCGGGAGCGTGGCGTCCTCCTCCCAGGCCTCGGTGGGCCCGCCTCCTGCCTGTCACAGCACAGCCGCCGTGGCTCCGCCCTCCGGCCAGGACTGTCAGCTGTCCCTCCCCTTCGCCCGCGTTGTGCCTTCCTCTCCAGCCAGACACTGAGAGCTGGGTCCCCAGAGCCCTCGGCCCCTGGGGGCCTCTGCCTTCACTGTCTCGGAGCCCTGGACCTGTGCCCCCTGCCTGGGCCCCAGCAGGGTCCTCCCTCAGCCCTCTGCTCTGTCACACACTGTGGCCGGGTTCTGTCTCTGCTTGTTTCCCTGTTCGGTGACAAGGCCTGGGGGCAGGAAGTGCGCCCCCTGCTGTTTGTCCACAGCAGTAACGGGCACTTCCCAGTGGGCAGGGGCTCAAGGGGATGTCGCCAGGCGGTGCCTGCCGTCCAGCAGACAGGCTCCCGGTGAACGGGGTGTCCAGTCAGATGAGCCATCGTCTCTGGCGACGGTTCGGCTGTGTTTGTCGGCTTGTGTTCTCGGCGGGTGGCTGGTGAACTGCTGGAGTTCTCTGCCCCTGCTGCACAGGCGCCGACTCCGCCCACCCTCTGAGCCTCTGTTGCCCAGTGCTGCCGCCCCGGGCAGAGGGGGTGGGTGACAGAAGGCGCTGCGAGCACCGTGTCCCCCTCTCTGCTGCGTTCTCGCGGCCACACTGGCAGGGCCGCAGCGTGGGCTGGGGCAGGGTTCGGCACTGTGTGACTGGGCTTCTTTCTGCAGACTAGCACCGCTCTGTTTTTTCTTCTTTTTTTACGCGGGGGAGGGAGTGGGAAGGTGTTCCTTGAAATAGTTTTGCTAGTGCAGTTTTCATACTCTTAATATCTTGCAAGCTTCTTGCAGCTGTAATTTTTGAAAAGAATATAGTTCAAAATTAAGACTGGGGGTTTTAAAAAGACCTACCTACGTGTTGGGGCTTTCCGTGTAGAAAGCATGTCTGATAGCAGACCGTTCGGCCGCCGCTGGCAGCCAGCCACACGCAGGCTTCCGCACCGCAGATGGCTGGTGACAGTTAAGTTCACGGTTACACCGTGGTGGTTTAACCTCGTGCACGAGCCGCTTAGTGGCCAGACGAGTGGGCGCATCAGCCCTGTGCCTGATGCCTCGAGTGAGAGGTCAGCTGCAAACGTCCGGGGTTTCCTTTGGGTGGCTTTGAGCGTGGTGTACACGGTTCCCACGACACTGATCGCCACGCGCCCCGTCCCTCCTTCTTTTAACCAAGGAGAGTGAACTTGACGCCCTTAAAGGCAGATACTCCGCATTCTGAACCGAGCAGTGTGGCGCCCACCCCTCCCACCGAGGACATGCAGGCAGGTAGGTGGCAGTGGTCCCGGTGTCGTGTCCTTACAGGTCGAGTACCTGTCCTTCTGTCCTGGAAATGGACACCTGTTCGCGCTGAGTCAGCACGGAGGCAGCAAGGATGCATCCTACTGGGTGCACCGCCGGGCTCACTGCTGCCCGTGGGTTCCCGGCGGGGAGACTTCACCCTGAAAGCACCAGGAGAGCTGGGTGGGGCGTCAGGGGCGGTTGGGTCGGGCTGCTCTGCCCAGGCACCACTCATGCTCTTCGTCGTGGGCGTGGTCCTGTGGCGGCAGGGTGTTTGTTAGCGCCCCTGGACGGTGGTACCCCACTCCCCCAGCTCACGACATGGAACGTCACCAGACATTGCCCACTGTCCCTTGGGAGGCCAGCGGCCCCTGCTTGAGAACTGCTGGTACAGACCCTTGCACCTCTGAGCGCAGGGCCTTGCCAGGCGTTTTAATTCCGTGTCTGGGCTCAGAATCTATTTTCTGAACATCAGCTCTTAACTTCAAGCAGTCTTCACTGACTTGCCAACCTTGTGTTTGTTAACGTTTCAGAGATGCCTGGAGACCCCCGGGGTAGTTCTCTGGAGCTAAAGCGGCCCCAGCTCAGGGGAAACCATGGCAATGCCCAAGGCCCGGACCTTTGAGGACACCTGTCCAGTGCTGGAAGGCTGCCAAGTCTGGGGACTGCCGTGTGCGGAGGGAGGGGAGTGGGGCCGAAGACCCCAGAGCTGGCGTCAGAGGGAGCCTGGAGGACACTCCTCAATGGGCTTCTGTAACGAGATGCGCAGGGACCGGTTTTCCTCCAGAAATGCTTCCTCCTGTGTCAACGCGGGTTACCTCGGAGACGCCCATGTGCCGCTGGGCCTCATCTGCTTGTGGATGAGCGTCGGACCCTGGGCAAGCTCAGCGTCACCTGCTGTGAGCAGCAGGTGCTGCCCCCGGAGCCACTTCTGTGAAAATGCGGCGCCACGGTGGCCGCTGCTCACGCTGGAACTGGGAAGCAATTTGCGAGGGTTTGTTCCGTGGAGCTCTGGAGTGTTTGAATGGTTTTTAGATTTAGTTTTAAATAGCTGACTAATTTCTGGGAGTTGTTATATTCGATTTTTGCTTTCCGATTTTAAAGGTAATATGTTCATTTTAAAAAGTTAATAAACTAGAGTGATGTAGGAAAAAACAGGTTGGGCCCTGGCCGGGTCGCTCATTCAGTTATAGTGTTGTCCTGATGCGCCAAGGTTGTGGGTTTGATCCCCGGTCCGGGCACAAACAAGAAGCAATCAGTGAATGCATAGGTAAGTGGAACAGTAGGTCGATAATTCTCTCTGTCTCTCAAATAATTTTTTTTTTAACAAGAAAGAAATAAAAGAAACAAAAAAAATTAAAAAAACAAGCCAGGTTGGGAGTAGGGATCCCTGTCATCTCACCCCCAAAAGGAGCCCTTGTTACTGTTTTGGTACATTTCCTCCTCCACCTTTTTAATTTGTTTTGTTTTTTCTTTTTATGGGGAGAGTTGAGATTTTACTTTAGATGCCATTTGGTATCCAAATAAGTTAACTTTTTAGATTGATTTTTCAAAGTAAGAAACCTTAACTTAAAATTTACGCCCGTGCCTCTGCTCTCTCCAGTCCCGGAGGGGCGACAAAGTCTCCGATCCTGTTAGGAAGACAGGGAAGTGGGGCTGTGCTGCAGGAGGCCCGGGGCAGGGTGACCGGGAGGCGGCCTGTGTGGCAGCTGGAACCCCAGCTTAGGAGCTGGTGCTGCGCGGAGATTTCACAGCGCAAGGTCAGCGCCGATGCTGTCGCTCCGGCACAGTGGGCATGACTCAGGCAGGTGAGGGTGCCTCGCCCAGGGCTTCCTTTCCGGCCTGATCGGCATCGCACAAGCAGGAACCGGCGGTTAGGGGCCGCCTGCCACGTCTCCGACCTGGAAGGGGAGAAGACTAACCCAAGTCGGCAGCAACAGGGGAAAGAACTTGGTTGCTTAACCCGTGGCCTTAACAGGAAAAAGAATTTGCCTCGCTTTTAGATGGGAAGGTGGCAAACGGGGCCATGGACCGTGTGGAGAAGTGGAAGGTGGCTGCCTGCAGGGTTGTCACCACGCAGGGGTGGGCCACACGGTGCAGAGACATTTTAAAGTGTCAGGAGTGTCTGTTTTGAGCAGAGGTCCCCAACCTTAGCCGCCCTCGAGATCCCTTGAAGAGCTGACAAACACTGACAGCTGGGTCCCCTCCGGAGGGTCTGCCCGCAGGGGTCTGGGCTTGGCCCGAACCTCGGGCTCCTTTCAAGGTCCTTGGAGGACTGTGACGTGCAGCCAAGGTTGGGGAATCGGGAGAGAAAGCTGTACCAGACAGGTCTCTCCTGGTGGGTGCCTTCCCCTGAGAGCGCGTTCTTGTGTCTTGTTCTTGCGTCTCCTCTGTGTCCTCACGGACTGACCGGAAAGCTGCTTCACCAGGGCTCCGGACTGAAGGGGCCACCAGGACGGTGGTGCCGGCTCTTAGGGGAGAAAGGCCGTCTTCATCTTCCTGCCGCTGGGGTGGCATGTTTGTAGCTCGTCCCTGTGCAGACAGGAGTGATGAGGAGGTCGTGTTCTTGGGTCACCCCCTGTGGAGGAGTGCGTTTGGTTCCACGTGTCTGTCTCTGCAGCAATAACAGGGTAGGGGTCGGCAGGGCCCCTTCTGTGTGTGTTTGCAGGTGTGACTCATTGTCTGCTCTGCAGCCACCACCTTGGATGTCAACGACAGTGTCTCAGCAGGAGCAGCGTTAGGTTTGTGACCTGAGCCATGCGCCAGCATGCACCAGGTGGTTCAGCGCCAGCAGCCTGCCCCCCTGGAGGGGCCGCTGGTGAGAACTCAGCACCTGGGTCAGTAGCTGCACGGGGTCCTGTCTGGCTTTTGCGCTGTGTTGCCTGACTTCTCCGGCAGTGGCTCCGAGGGGCAGGGAGCCAGGGGCCGGTGCAGATGGGTGGACTGCTGGCAGGGTCTGATGTGGGTTCCCCGGGGCCTGGGAGTGTAACTTGGGGACCAGAGCCTGCCCCCGCCTGTGTGTCTGAGCGTGAAGCTGCCATTACATGTGGGGCACACGGTGAGGGGGGGACCCAGTGGATGGCCAGGCCCGGGCCGTCATGGAAGCCATGTCAAGCAGGGTGTCCACCAAGATGAGGGCACTGCAGTGGGAAGTCAGAAAGGGTGTGCTACCCACAGGATCGGAAGCCACAGCCAGTCTCCCCAACCACTGCCCTGGTCCTTGCGAAAGAAAGAAAGGCACATCTGCATTTGAAGGGGGCTGTGGACCCCTCTGCCTTGGCACGTGCCCTGGGCTCTGAGAACTTGGAGTCGAGGGGTGGCGGGGGGGGGTTGAGGATGAGTGGGTGCCCCTCCTGAGCCTGGAGTCTCCTGGGTCCCCCACAGCTTCCCTTTCTGTGTTATTTTGCTGTATTTCAGTCTCTGCTCCCTCTCACCTGGGGGTGGGGGGTGGTGTGTATGTCCACCTGTCTGTCTTCAAGAGAGATAGGCCTCGGACAACTTACTTCATCTGGAGAAGTTAGTTTACAGCTCCAGAAACTTGGACTTGGCCCACTTTCACAGGGGTGGGGGAGGAGGACAGAAATGAGAGGGGGTTAGATGGTTCTAGGCAAGCCACTTCTTCCGCACACTGGCACAGGTGCGTGGATTCCTGCGGCCACTAGGTGTCACTGTCCCCACTGCAGTGGCCCCTGGTTAGGGCCACTGCAGCCTGCAGGCTCTGCCCCTCCCCCTCCTCTGAGTTGGCCCCGTCCCCCTCAGACTCGCCCAGCACGGCCTTGGGGTGTTGCTTCAGTCCCCAGGGGCCACACCTAGAGGGGAGCCCTGTTCGCCAGGCTGGGTGGGCCCCTGTGCCCGAGTCCCGCCTCCGTCAGCACGGAGAGAGAAACAGCCACTGACCCGGGTCCCCTAGGGAAGCCCTTCTTTCTCCCCAGGCTTTGGCTCTGTGAAGCAGCGAGTCCGTCCCTCTGAAAGCTGCGGTGACGGATGCTTAGTAGTGACAACGTGGGACCCACACCTCCCTAGCACTCAAGACGACTTGATGTCTGTGTCCTCTACCCTCACCTGGAAGAGGCGGGACAAGTGAGCACAGTAGGTAACTGGTCGCTGAAATAAGTGCGGGTCCCTCTGCCCTTGGTCAGCACCCTCGCAGGGCTGAGAACTGTGTGCTCAGGGAGGAAGTCCTCAGGGGTCAGCCCTCCCGGCCGGGCCCGGCTTCTGCCCCCACCCTGCCTGCTCCGATCACCTGCGGGGCTTTACAAACAGAACCTACCCGACCCAAGTCTGGGCCCCGTGGTCAGCCGTGGCGGGGGGACACCTGACCAGGCGCCTGCGTTTCAGACAGCAGATTTCATGGGCAGCTGGCCCTGGGGCCCGCTGGTTGGCCAGACGTCAAGTCTGGAAGCTGCATCAGGGGAGGGCTGTTACGACACTTTGAGTTGACTGATTTCACTGCAAATACCTATGTTCTGCTGCCCAAGAAGACACTGACTCTTGAAGGAAACTCTGCCACTCAGCTCCAGTGCTGCTCGACTTCCACCTAAAGTGACAGGAATGAGCAGATGCTCCACACTAGGGGCCCCGTGTGGTGAACTGGGGTCACCGAAAGGCATGAATTTCAGCCCTAATGGGATGAGTCCTTGGGCTGGCCACCAGGGGGCGGCATTGCTAGCCCTCAGCTGTCAAACTTATTAACTGATTTTATATTTTTTAATGAAAGGATTTTTAATGCTATTCTTACACAAGTAGTATATTATCTATTTGCAACACTTTCATGTTTATTTCATTATGATTAAATGCTATTTTGTTGTTCCGGTGAGTTTCACAAACCCACGTGGTATACAGAGTCAGACCATGCCACGAGAACTTCACATACGTATAGCTGGGCTTTAAAAGGTGCTCATGTTAAATGTAACCAGAGGTATAATGAGTTTGAAGAAGCTGATCTCGAAAAGTTTTATTGCTTTTTAAGCCAAAGCAGTTTTAATGACATTTTCCTACACAGCAGCAGCAGATACATCCGCTGTGCCTCACAGCTATGCACAGATACCTGTGCTAAGACTCGTTGCGATGTTTTGAGATGGAAAGCAAGACTGGAAGTCACCTAAGTGTCTGCCAGCAGGGGATGAACTAAGTGACGGAGCCAGGGTGTTACGCAGCTGTTAGCCGGACCCCATGGGCAGCTGGGGCTGCAGCGTGGAGGATGGATTGTGGGCACACGGCATCAGGAGCTGAGGCGGTGGGCCAGGCCACCAGCCTGGGGAGCTGAGGGGCGGGTGCACTTGAGTGTGTGGAGATCACGATGACAAGCGCAGTAAGGAGGCCAGGAGGGGAAAACGTCCAGTTACAAGTCTCAGAGACTGTGGTTAACTCCTGAGTGTTCCGTCCGAAAGCCGCCCAGCGTAGATCACCATTTTCATCACGAGAAAGAAGTTAACATCCACCACCACACGTAGTTTCTACGCCTATGGCGGTAATAATTTCACAATATATACATATTCAAATCACCGTGTTGTACGCCTAAAATCAATACGATGTGGTGTGCCAATTATGTCTCAGTAAGACTGGAAGAAAAGGTCACAGCGGCGGTGCGTCTGAGTAGTCGTGAAGTCACTTGCTGATGAGAAGAGATCCCAGAGCTCCACTCACCGTTGGGAGGGCCTTACCGATGTGCAGTCCAGAGCCGGAAGCAGCTGGTCTGGCAGGATGGCTCCTGTCTGCCCCATTTCCCTTAACCCAGGGGAGGGGGGACTGAGGCCCACACTCCCTGTAGGAGGGGCAGGTGCCCAATTTGCTTCCAGAAGACAGAGCCCCAGGACGGGGCTCTTTACCGCCACCCACCGTTCCACTCATAGGCTCCATGCTCCGCCCAGTGTGGGGCACTGCGCATCACAGCTTCCTCTCACTCCACCTCCGCTCCTCCCGGGACAGGGAGCTCACCACTTTGTGGGCTCCACGGCTCCGTTTCCGCTTGGCCTAGGTGGCCAGCGCCCCCATCAGTGGGATCAGCCCAGCCCTGGCTGTGTCCTCTGAGCCCCACCAAGCAACCCGCACCCGCTTTCCAGGAGTTCAGATACTGCCGCCTCCCTGTGTGGGGCGTTCTCTTCCAAGCCAAACAGGCCACAGGAAGAGCGGGACCTCCGAACCTGGGAGCTGCCAACCCACCGCCCTGCCCTGGCTGGTAGGCCGGCTTCATCGGAGGAAACGACAGCTTCAGGGAGCAGCCCGCTGGAGCGACAAAACCACCTCTGTCTGGTCTCGGCTCCAGTGAGTCACTGGTTATTTTTACTTCTAAAGCCAGAGCTTCGGCCTCATTGGGGGCTCCTGTTTCCTGGCTGATGAAGCAGATGGAATAAACACACCCTGGCAGCCTGTGCAAAAATGCAAGACCCAGCCGGGCGTTGGGGGTGCGCAGAGCGAGCTCAGGGGGTGGCCTGGCCTTTGCCTCATCTTCCGGTTGGTTCCTGTGCTTGTCCGCCCAGCAGCACGGGGAACTGTGCGCAGGAGCTGTATTCTCTGGTGCAGCGTGGGCTTGTCTATGTGCCAGACTAACGAGAAAGTGGGACTTACAGCCTTGGAGGAGATGCCCCCAAACACCACCTTGAGAGGGAAGCTGGTTTCTGTGGGCAGGTCCCTTTCAGTCTGGCTGTGCTCAACTCTGCGATGCTGAAGTCAGAAGTGGTCCTTCTTCACGGGTCTCCTTTCTGTCCCTGGACAGGCCCTGGTGCTGGCGTGATGTGCGGTGGAGTCCTGGGGTGAGCTCCGCAGAGCCCAGAATGTTCCATGGAGGGCCTTGAACACAGCCGGCCGGCGGGATGACCGGGGGAGGCTGAACTCTCCACCTGCCAGAAACACCTGGCCCCCACCCAGCTCACCCGGTCCCCACCCCTCCTCGCTGTGATGGACCTGCTGGGCTTCTGCTGGTGGAAAGTGGGCAGCCCTGGGCCCAAAGAGCTGGACTGGAGTCTGGCCTGCCACTCACTGAACAACTGTGGCCTTGGGCAAGTTATGTGGCCCCTCTGTGCTTTAGTTTCCCCGGGAAAAATGGGGTACGGACAACTACGGTCTTCCCGGTCCGCGAGGATGAGCCAAGACAGGGCGGAGCCGGAGGCTCTCACAGAGCATCATGAGTGCGAGTGCTTCGTTTTGCCCTTCAACTTGAACACCGATGACAGAAAATCTGAGCGTTGTCTCTGTCTCCCATGCAGCTGGCCCAGGGCGAGGCTCTCACACCCATCACCACCAGCACAGTCTCCTGGAGGCCTCCCCTTCTGGCCCTTGTCCGCCGCCGAGCCAGCCACTGAGGGGCACCTCCGGATGCCTCCCTGCCCTGCTCCATGTGCCCGTCACCTCACCACTGCCCAGGGTCTGTGGGCTCACGGAGAGCAGGGGCTGGATCTTTCCGTTAAAAATTGCAGATATTATATACATCATAAAATGTACCATTGTAACTGTTTTTTAAGCATACTATTCATCGACATCAATTCTCTTCACCAGTTCGTGCAAGCACCCATCCATCCACCCGCCCGCAGATCTCTCCATCACCGCAGCCTGAAACTCTGCTGAGCACCCACTGAGCATTCACTTCCCATCCCCTCCCTCTGTCCCTGGCAACCCCCATTCTGCTCCGTCTCTGCGAACTGGCCTGCTCTAGTCCAGACACTTCACAGAGGTGGAGTCATCCCATGTCTGTCCTCTTGTGACCGATGTCTTTCCCTGAGCATAGTTTTTGAGGTTCATCCATGTCGCCACTTAATTCCTTTTTTGTGGCTCAACAGGATTTCAAGTACTTCAGAGCATGTTTTATCGACATGTTCATTGGCTAAACACTGGTGCTATTTCCCTCTGCCGGCTGCTGTGAGCCGTAGACGCTGGCACGCAGTCGCGTGCTTGAGTGTGGGTTCTCGGTGTTTTGGGGACACACACAGATGTGGAAGGCTGGGTTACATGGTCTAACACGTTGAATCGTGCCCCCAAATACAGCGTGTAAGAGTCTCAACTGCCGGTGCCTCAGAATGTAATTTTACTTGGAAACAGTCGCGTTAAAATGAGGTCATTAGCGTGCGCCCTCATCTGCTGTGACCATGTCCTTATAAAATAGGAAAATTTGGACCCAGCGACAGGCACACACAGAAGGGAAGCGCATGGAAACCCCGGGAGAGGACGGCCATCTGTCGATAGCCGGGAAACACCTGAGGCCACCGGAAGCTGGGGGAGGGGATGGGACAGATGCTCACTCCAAACATCAGCCCATGGATCTTCCTGGGACCCAGTATTCTGTTCTAGAAAATCTGCACCCCTGCAGAGGGATGGCATCTTCCAGGGCCCATGGAGCTGCTCCCCGCAGCACCTCCTTCTTTCCTGGACTCCAAGGATGAAGTAGGAAGTGCTTGGAGCCTCGGTGTTGAGAGCATTGGCTGGGACTTCAGAGCTGCTTGATGGAGAGTCCTGGATCGCAGAGCAGGAGACCTGAGCCCCTGGTTGCAGTGTCTCTCTGAGCCAGGAACTACTGTTACCAGCATCCAGCCTGAGACTTGGAGACCCTGCTGGGCAAAGGCACAGCCTTAGAGAGACACCATGCTGCTTCCTGGGGGGCTTCCCCCTGCCTTCCACCACACGCAGACTCCGTGCCTAGTGCCCTGTAGCTGGGCACAAACAGGCTGATTTTCTTCATGTCTTCATGTAAAGATGACAGCCTCCATTGGCTAGGCCACATCGATGCCATCTGGGGTTTTAACATGCACTGACTTATCTTACCCCTGGAAGAGTCCACGGCTAGTAGGGCCCAAAGCCCTGGTTCAGGACAGAGAGGTTTCCAAGAACAGCCCAGTGGTTCCCGGCAGACAAGCCCCAGGGAGAGAGCACGGCATGGAGCAGCAGGGCCCCTCCCTGCGGCAGCCTCTCAGCATCTCACTGACACCTTCTAGGCTGTTCTGCTGAGACCGTGCCTCCTCCAAGCCGATTTTGCAGAGAGCCATGCTGCACAGTGTTATTCTTCTGGCCAGAAAACCCCAGGCTGTCTCCCGGACTCAAAAGCACTCCTCCAAAGAGAGAGTGCACACTCCGCTCCCTGGGCCAAGGACATTTCCTTCCCGCCCACCAGCACGTCCGCCATATCCTGCTTCGGGGTCGACCACTTGCAGACTTATTTACTTAGTTCATGTAGGGAAAAAAGGTACTTTTGGAGATAAAAAGTAGGGTGAAGAGAGGAAACAACCGTGGGAATGTAAAAAGCAAAGGGCAGGGACCGGCATGTGTGGTCAATGAAATGCCTGTTTGAAAAGTTCCACTTTTGTCCCCTTGTAGCAAGTCCAGTGGGTTGAATGAGGCCCGGCCCCACCGGCAGGGCTAACGCTCAGTGGGAAAGTGGTTTTACAGGGGATCCTGTCTGCGGTGACGTTCTGAAACATCAAACACAGCCGCCGATCCCGGAGGCGCCTGGATGTGCGTATCTCTGGGCTCCACAGTCAGTTACGGTTGAGGGTTCTCCTGCCCGCAGCTGGGATCCGCTCCTCTTTTCCAGCCTGGGGATCAGAGGTGATGTCAACTCTTAGATTTATGAATTTTCTTTTTCCATTTTATTTTATTTTTGAAAAAAGATTGTACTTATTTACATTTAGAGAGAGGGAAAGGGAGGGAGAGAAACATCAACGTGCAAGAGATAACATCAGTTGGTTGCCTCTCACATGCCCACAATTAGGGACCCTGCGGCAACCCAGGCATGTGCCCCAACAGGGAATCGAACCAGCGACCCTTTGGCTCACAGGCCAGTGCTCAATCCACTGAGCCACACCAGCCAGGGCTTATTTTTATTTTTATTGTTGTGCACATACATTTGTCTGCACTTTTCATCCCCACCCTATGCTGCCCCACCCCAATCTTTTTCCACTGCAAAACCACTCCACGGCAGACCGGCACTAGGGCAGAGTAAGGAGACAGGAGAAGAACCTATGGCTTGGCGGGCTTTGATCACACCTGAAAGTCTGTTTACAGCTAATTTCCAACTTAGGGGGCCAGAAGCCAGACTTGGGGTGCGGTTAGCCTTTCCATCTCTTCTGCAGTCAGTTTTGGTAAGACATACTGTCCCAGAAGACCATTAACTGGCACACAGGTGCCTACAGTGTTGTTTTGTAATTCCCTTTCTTAATCCAAATTTTACATATTTGTGGTCTTCCACACCCTTAAAAAAAGTCATCAAGCTATTTTGTGGTCTTTCTATTTGGTTTTTCAAAAAAATCTAAATCTTGAGTTTATTATCAATTCTTTTGTCTTCTCCCCTTATTTATTTAAGTTTTACATTAGTTTTTCTATTTTTCCCTTTAGAATGCTTGGCTAGACTTTTTAGTAAGTGTTTAATGATATGATTATTACTTTACCTTCAGCTTTGACCTATTCCACAGGGTCTAATATATAATATCCTTATTATTGCAATTTCCCAGATAAGCTGCTGTTATAGTTGGAATTCCTCTTTGAAACAGGAAAGACAGATTTTTTTTCATTTCCAACAGGTTGGGTATTAATATTTTTGGTACAACTTTATTATTTTTGGTTTTAGTATAGTTCTAGAAGCTCATTTCTATTTCACTTCTTGGAATTTATTGAGGTGTTCTTTGTGACCAAATATATTATATAAAGTTGTGTAAGTCTTCTCTGTTTTTGAAAAGACCATGTACTATATTTTCTCTTTTTTTTTCAGGACACAGACTGAGATGTATATAGATAAGATCAGCCTTGTTCATGCTATTATTCCGACCGTCTATATCTGGTTTCTGGTTTTTGTTTTCTTGTCTTACTTGATAGGGACTGAGAGATGTGAGTTAAAGTATCTTAGTATTAATGTGTTCCTGCCATTTTTCCCAGTTCATGAGAGATACCTTGTCATTGCGCATTATAAAATTCATCAGGATGAAGTAACCCTTGTGAACGGCTTGGTGGGTTCTTGTTGAATTCAGATTCCTCTAATATCAGTCTTACACTTCTTCCTTTGCTTGCTGTCCATTTACCACCATTTTACCCATCATAGACTCATCACTTTACATAGCATTTACCTATAATTTTGCTTGTAATTTTACTTTTGGCTTTTCTAAGTCATTTAATAACAGAGCTCCAAAATACATGAAGCAAAAGCTTATAGTACTGTGAGAAGAAATAGATCCTCAATTTACAGCCAGACATTTCAATACCCCTTTCAATAATTAATAGAACAAATAGAACATCAGGAAGGGTACAACAGAATTGAACAACACGGGAGGGGGGAGAGTCAAGGAGGCTCTGGGGTCTTCACCTGCGTGAAGAAGGCTTCCGGGAGGGAGCGGAGCCGAAAGGAAGCAGGGGAAGATGGAAATGGGCTCAAGGAAGGTGGCGGCTGTCATACTGGGGCAGGTTAAAGCCTTGTCTTTAAATGTGAATGGGAAGGCTTTGCTTTCATGAAAAGATTTTGAGCACGAAGGACCAGATATGCAGATAATGTAAAGCACCAGATTCATACGTCGGAGCTCCTTCCCATGGACCCTGCTTTGACCATGACCCGGACCACATTTGGGCCCATAGAATGGGCTTCTGTCTGCTGTGTATCATTGACTTTCCTGGTGAAATGAGATTCAACCTCCACTTGGACAAGCGATGGGCTTTTTGGCACCATACAGAACACATCACCCTGCATTTTCTCCTCCCTTTAACTCCTGTCAAGTCCCTTGCCCTGTTTCCAATCGTGCAGGGTTCTACGGTATCAGGAGTCCTTGTTTTTCCATGTAGCCATGGTCTTAGGGAGTTCTGTGCACATGGATTTTTTAAAAAAGATTCTATTTATTTGTTTACTTATTTTAGAGAGCAGGGAAGGGAGGGAGAGAGGGAGAGAAACATTGATGTGAGAGAGAAACATTAACTGGTTATCTCTCATACATGCCCCAACTGGGGACTGAACCCACAACCCAAGCTTGTGTCCTGACCAGGAATCGAACTAGCAACCTTTCCCTTTGCGGGATGAGGCCCAACCAACTGAGCCACACCAGTCAGGACTGTGCACGTGAAGTTATATGTGAAATAGTTGAGGAGTCACACACATATCTAAAGGCATTCAACGGGGATATTCTCTTGTAAACCACAAGGCCACCCAGTCTATCACGAGTCACCTGTTGAGGAACTACACAGTGCAAGGCCATGGGACTAAAAAAGTGACTAAGACAAGTAGGTTCACAATCTGGTGGGTTGTAAAGGAAACAAAAACAAATACTTTGATTATTTGTCTGCCAGGATAAATAATTACAGAATGAACACAGCCGTGTAACCGTGGCTGGCGGCGACCAGGCCCCTCCGTGGGGTCACAAAGAAAGCATTCTGCGGGCCCACACATGGGAGAGTGCGGTATGGCAAAATGGTTTATTTGCTTGGAAATCAAAGTTGCCCTACGGGTTTTCAATTTCCCATCTCTCTCCGTCCCTCCATGAAAGAAGTCCAACCGTGTCCTCAGCAAGGCCAAAGCGAAAGCCGGTGTCCAGAGTTTCCGCTTCCTACTGAAGCTCAGTCTTCCGGAGCCCACACAGTCTGCCACAGGCCCCAGTAGCTGCTAGACCCACACGGTCACATGCTCCCGAGCAAGAGAGAACCCGCGAATAAATGGGGTGAGTGTGTTGCCAGTGGGGGGTGAGAAAGAAAAGGGGGGGTATTTGTTCCCCTCGGATTATATTAGCGCGGGTTGGGATGGACCAGATGCTTTTTCAGAAGAACCAATCAACTTCCGAAGCCTTCGAGGGCACTTGTTAGGCCCGTCTCCTAGTTGCACTGACAGGCCCCTTTGGTCAATCACCTGCCCTGCGCACCCCACAATCCTGTGCGGGAGAAGGGAGGAGTGTCGCCCCTTGACGGAGCAATTCTATGGTCCCCTGGAGTGTGAAGCTGCAGCCTCCTGGCAAACAGGCTTAGGTTTCCCAGTTTATTAAACTCAATGTCTAATTCCCCTTTGCTCACCTTTTTATTAATAATTAGCTGACCGCCAGCAGTAATGTAACTGCCACCCACGTCACGAGGGGAAACATTACCCACACCTAGGAACCCCCAAGTATTTCCTCCCAGTTACCATTGTAATGCCACCAATTTACACCCTTCCTGGGAATCTGAGTTGCAGTTGCTTCCCTTCCTTGTCAACACTTGATATTGTCAATCTTTTAAAATTTTAGCCAGATTCTAGAGGGCACGTAGCGGTATCTCATTGTGGTTTCAATCAACACCAGATTTGACTTTAGAAAAACAAAGCATGTGATATTCTCATGCCTGGGCATTATGGAGAAATTCAAACATGAATGTTGAATTTCATAGCAGAAGTTCTATGAAACTATGGATGGAAAAGAGGCTGCGCCCCCACTCCTGAGAGGGTCATCTGAGGAGAGGGCTGGGCATCAGGTTGCGTCCGGGTTCTGGGACTCCCAGGTGTGGCACTGGGCTCCCCATCCCCAGCACCTCCTCACCGTCCTGGGACCAGCTCCCTGGAGCCTGCCGTCTGTGTTCAGCAAGGTTGCGGGTGGGCTCCTACCCAGGGCAGGCACCAGCTTCCCCAGACACCTGTTGAAGCCGTTAGACCAAAACTCTGCTGCTTTCCTGGGGGTTAAATCCTGCCTTCTGGGTATTTATTATGCTAGATGGGAAATGTATGTAAATGCTTTATTTTGGAAAAAATGCCTGGGAGGACTGGCAAAGCCGCAGACCTCCCCAGAGCAGGCGGCACAGCTGAAGCCCCCTGCAGGAGCTGCTAGGCCGCCTGGCAGGGCAGAGAGCTGCAGCCGTCATCCATCTGCCCGGCGGGTGCCCTGCCTGGATGGCAGGGCGGCGAGCTTCTGAGTCGAAAGCCCCTCCGGAGAGAGGAATGAAAGTGTGTACTGTGCACTTTCCCGGGACAAAGCTGCAGAGCAGGAGGTGTGAGGGGGACGGTGATTTGCTCCCGGGAGCTGGGCCCTCCCTGATTTATGGGGTGACCTCCACTGGCCTTTCCCTGCTCAGGAAATGGGCTGTTTGCTAATGCCTTTCCCCTGCCACACACACCTGCAAAAGCCAGTTGGTAGTGTTTTAAAATAATTTACTAGAATTAAATTTCTGTGCTTTTCTTTGGATAGTTGCCCAGTAATTGGCTTTGTGCTTTTTGACTCAAGAAATGGTTTCAAGTACATAGAAACTCAGATTTCAATCCCTCTCTCCCTCTCTCTCTGTCACAAACACACATGCCCCGCTGGCTCCTGTTAAATAAGAAAGGGATGAGGAGACCATAGGGAATGTGGGGCAGCTGTTTTTTAACCCTCAGTTTTTGTTAAAGCTGTTCCACTCACTCGTCATTCCCGGGGGGTTGGTGGGGGTGGGGGCTTCCTCTGCTTGCTCCGCCCTCTCCCTCCAGTGACGAGCTACAGAGCATTTCTAATTCTAATCACATTTGTCTAAAATTGATGTTGCCTGCAGAAGAGATGTGCATTGGGTTTGCCCTTGCTCTTGGCCTTGGTTTATTTTAGCAAGTCCCCTCCCAGGCACTCGACCCCCTTCCTCCATCCCTCCTGTCTGTGGACTAGCGGGTGGTGCCTGGCCTGACTCCCGAGACTGGGGTATCTGATGCCCATTGGTCCTCCCGGCCACCGGGAGGAGCTGTCTTTGGGGAACTTGTGGTTCACGTCCCCCAAGACAACCAGTGGCTCTCACTGTGCACGCGACCAGCAAACCTAGGTTTATCATTGTATTCACTGGACAAACAGGGCAAGAGGATTATGCAATTGCAACAGTGCTGTGGGTTTCAAATTATTTCCAAGTGGGGCGAGAAGAGCTGACACGAAAGCAGGGTTCTCTGGGAGATTTCCGAGGCCTGGACTTCAAACAGATAAGCCCCTGAACACAAGTAGGGTGTGTTGTCCATGAGGGAGGGACTCGCAGGTGCTTTGAGTTTAGGAGGGGAGTGACTTCCTCTCAGGAAGTGGGACAAGGGTTATTTTGCCCAGGGTCTCACAGGGTGGAAGATTCCAGAGCCTACTCACACACAGGGCCAGGGAGGAGGGGGGAGGGCCCCCATGGATGACCATGGGGGTGGATGGGCACGGGGACTTCCCAGGCTGTGCTGGCACAGGCACCTGGCAGTCAGCGAGGGTCATCAGGGTGCCCCCAAGGACTAAATACTGGGCTTCACCCCTTCCCCAAGTCCAGGGGCCCTGGGGCCTCCTAAATGCAGGTGGATGGAAGAAGACATCTCTGGCTTTAGTCCCTGCCTCAGAGCCAAACTGGATTCAAGAGAAGCGAAGAAATAGAACATGTTTTCTCCCATGAGGATCAGTTGTAATTTCTATCCATAACAATGGTTTCCTGGGAAACATCGAGTCTCACTTCCGTTTCCTTCCTAGTCTGGGATTTGGGGCTGCAGGTTTTACCTTCGAAAGGGGCCAACACTTTTGTCAGGACACCCTTGGCTCAACCTGCCTCGTGCTGAAGATTTGGGCAGCAACAGGCATCTACTCCATGGCCCGGGGGGTAATGTGGACAGAGAGGGGCTCAAAGGACCCCAGGTGCTTGTCTTGGGGCTGAACGCGAGCAGTGAAGCAAGTGGAAGCTGGGAACCACGTTCTTATACCCTGGTGCTTGAGGGAGGCTCTCAAGGTCTTATTTGGGTCTACTTCCTGTTTGCTTGACTAGCTGTGAGACAGACCTTCTGTGGGTCGCTTCCTGCTTTCTACCTGGATTCGAACTTGGACTTCTGGGTCTGATATGTTTCATCCAATCCAACCAGACCCTGGCTAACTGTAGCTCAGTGGAGTGATGGTACTGGAAGGAGCCAACTGTCGCCATAAATAATCCATGTAATTGTTTGGAAATAGTCTAGACATAAACGTAAATAGACGATAGGTCATTGCTCTACTTCAGTGAATATATTTGCCCCCTGCTTACCTGTCTGGGTTTCAGTCCTGGGCTTTGACTCACTAGCTCTGTGACCCTGGGCAAATATCTCTACGTGCTTTAAATTATTTACTTTGTCAAATGGGGTTAAGAATAGCATTTATCTCATTGGCTTCTCATGTGTCTCATTGGACCAAATGAGAAAACAAAAAGTATGTCTCACATAGAGTAGGTGCTCAGTAAATTGTAAACACTATTATTGTTAGTCTTTCACTGAGTAGGAGAAAGGGACACTTTATCTTAGTAGGGATAGAATTCAGAGAAAGAGTTCGAAAAGGGCTATTTTATTTTTTCTGTCATTTGTAATCAGTCTGTTAACCAGAATAATGTCACTAAACATTCTCAACTGTGACCGTTGAGGCAGGACTGAGAGAACATCAATTTTTAGAAGATTTTATTGCTTTTTTATTGATTCAAATGTGTTTTTACAATTTAAACAATAGGTTCAAATTGCTTGTTTCATCATAAATAAAGGGTGATCTTCCTGATCCGAATTCATAGCCCACCTGGGGTAGCAGATCCCAGCTCTCCAACCCTCTGTGTGGTCAGATAAAAGCTAAAACGCACAGCATCTGCTCCTCCTCCCAGAGGTCAGCGAGAAATAGAAAAGAAATGTGTGTAGGACTGTTCCTTAAACCCCACTCTGCAATGGTGCTGAGAACAGAGGGGCTTCAGGTGCCCGCTGCTTTGTGTTCGGGTCTCGGACTCAGCCCTTCCACAGGGCAGGGTGTCTCCCTCCACAGTCAGACCTGGCGGTTGGGACGGAGGCATGAGCAGGGCACCCTCAGGGCACATAATGGGGGGTGTGCATGCACACGTGTGTGCACATGTGTGTGCATGCATGTGTGTGCGTGTGCAGTCATGTACAGCTCTCTGACCCGGTGAGTCGGACCGCAGCCAGAAAGCAGCATCTGGATCCCTAAAGCAGTCGGACCTCACCTGGCCCTCCCAGCAGCCCTTCTGCTAACAGAAAGGTCGACGGACTCACGTCCCTGCCCTGACGGCTGCTGCCATCGCGCTTCCGTCCATCCTGCTGAGGCCCCAGAGAGTGAGCAGCGCCCCTGACTGGGCTCCCTGCCAATGCCTGGAAGGCCCAGCTACCAGGCGGGTTTCGCTTTGTCGCTTTCTCCTCCCGAGGGGCTTCCTTACGAGCAGGGGCCTGCTGCTTACCGGTAGAAAATGACTGTGTCTTTACTTTGTGATTTACAGTTACCTTTCCCAGGGAAACCCTGTACTTCCTGCCCTGCCTCCGGGGCTAAGCCAGGATGTGGCACCTGGTGAGGGTGAGTGTTGCCCAAGCCTCTTTTGGATGGGTTTCGGCCCAGCCCTACTCTGGCTTTCCTGCCCTGCGGGGTCCTGGCCACTCCCTGGGTGGCTTGAGTGCTCTGCGATGTGGCACCCTGGAGGTGTGCCATGGTTACCAGCACCTTCGCAGACAGAGCAACTGTCCGGAAACAGAAACGAGTACTATCCATTTCATAACCAACCACATCCAAAAGGTTTATTCCTGTATCGCAAGCAAATCCCACTGACCAAACTCCCAGGCTGCTTTAAATTCAGCTATTTTTAAATCACCCGCATAAATACATAAAATAAATACAAAAACAGAAAGTTTCTTTTTTTAGTCTTTGGTATACAGAGCTTTTCGCCTCTTATGTTCCCTGGTTCCCTGTGCTCTAAGTCCATTTCCTCATGTTCCCATCCTTCTTTTGGGTACAAAATCAGCCCGGAAGTAAACTTTGTACCACGGTCCTGGGTCCTGGTCCCTCTCAGGGCTCAGGGAGGGACAGGCCCGGGGACTCACACGTAGTCACTTAGCCTGTACCCACTGTGCGTGGCCGAGATGACCGAGGGGGCCCGGTTGTCCTTGTAGGCGGCAGGTGGCCGGTAGGAGGGTACGGTGGCTGTGGCTGTGGTGGCCCTGGGCGGGGCAGGGTAGGGCCTGGAGGGCGCCTCGTCCTGGCAGGATAGGCAGAGCAGGGTGCCGCCGATGATCGACAGGGACGAGGAGATGAAGCCGAGGTACAGGGCCTGCCCAATCTCGTACTTCATGCTGCTGGGCAGCAGTGGGTTGTAGAAATTTTGCACCACATCATTGGTGGTCCAGGAGACAGCCACCATGCAGAGCAGGCCGGCCAGGATGAAGAGCGCACCTCCCAGTATGGCGAAGGTGGTCTTGGCCGGGGTGCCCTTGGCGCAGCGCGTGCACTTCATGCCAATGACGGCGCAGGCGCAGGCGGCACCCGACAGCAGGCAGGAGATGACCATGAGCGCCCGGGCCGCCTGCAGGTCGCTGGGTAGTGCCAGCAGCGAGCGGTAGATCTGGCACTGGTAGATGCCCGTGCTGTGCCACACGCACTCCATCCACAGCCCCTTCAGGTAGGACACAGCTGTCAGGATGTTGGTGCCCACGTGCGCCGTCCTGCGCCAGTGCGGCAGGATGGTGGTGATGAGTGTGCCCACCAGGCCCAGGAAGCTGAACAGGAAGCCCAGCAGCTGCACGGCTGTGCTGGCCATGGCCCCGGGTGGCTCCTGCGCTCGCTCAGGCGCCCGCCGGAGTCCTAATGAAGCCGGGAGGTGGAAGGGAAAGAGAGGACATGGGTTAAATATTATCTCGGTGCATTTATTTCTGCCACGGAAACCGGGTTTTCCATAGGCAGTGGGTACGGTAATCAGCATATTTAAAAAAAATAGTTTCCGAGACGTCACTGGGTGAATGACTAAGCTGCTCCTCTATGACACTTTTCCTGGAAGGGGTGACAGCGGGAGGCTGGAGGGCCGAGCCCCTGGAGGACCCCAGGGAAGGGCACGCCAAGGCATGATTTCTGGTCTCTCCACCCTTACCAGGCACGTGCGGGAAGTCCTACCTCGTGCCCACCCTTAGACGCTTCTGCTGCCCTGGACCCTCATTTTATTCTGTGCCTTCGGTAATCCCTCCAGTTGTTGCATCAGCAGAGGGACGGCAGTGTTCACATCTATGTGGCTTATGATTCAGGAAACGGCCCTGGACTGTTTAAAGCAAAAGATTTTCAGACGGTGGGAGACTCCCTGGAGCGCTCAGGGAGGGTGGAGTTTAGCATCCATAGGTCAGATGCTGCCTTCCAGAATCCCGGAGCTGGATGTGACCTTAGAGACTGTCCACTGATGTCTGGGGACAGGGATTACCAAGGTCACCAGCTCAGGTGTTGCAGCCAAGACCACAAACCAGTGACTCTGCCGCCCAACCGGAGGGGCACCTCCCCTCATACCCCTCTGCAGCGTGAGGTGGGGTTCATGGTCCCCCAGTGTCTTCTGAAAAGACAAAGGCTTCTAAGCTAATGAAGTCACTTCAGTATCCAACACCGGTGAAGGTTTCAGTAGGCAAAACCTGCTGCTTTCTTGGACAGAGAGAAGAGAAATGCCCTGCACTTCAATGGAAAGGCTGCAGGAGGCAGCACTGGGCTGGTAGGCATCTCCCAGGCAAGGCAGCCGTTCCTGCCCGCTGTCTTTGGGGTCCCACAGCCTTCCTGTCTTCAAGTCTGGGCCCCTAGTGAAGAAATCCCCTACACTGCGATGAAGGACTTGTTTGTTGTAACAAACTTTAAGTGATACGTGCCACCGTCATCTTTTTTTCAAAAGATGGCTTTTAAAGTATGCAGAGGCTTTAAAGGTCTTAGCCTTGTGGCAGGCAGTCCTTGGCTCTGTCCAGGTGAGCACACAAACAAAACCAGGTAACAACAAAACGACGCGGTGCCCACAGGACGCGCGGTGGTCCGATGGGGTCCGATGGGGGGATAGGGTTCAGGCTTTTGCAGACGTTTTTTAAATGATTGATTGTTCCGCACCGGTGTTCTCACACAAATGCTCTGCCGATTGCGCCACGTGCCTCTTCTCGCGATGCTGGCTTTCCTTGGGAAGCTTTCTTCCCTCCACTGCGGCGAGCGCCCTCTGTGCAGGTGCTGAGCCCGGGGCTGGGGAGACCCCCCCCCCACACACACACTCCCATACAGTTACTGCTGTCCTAGGTGACAGCTGGGGAGGAGGAGGAGCCGCTGAGGAGGCCGCTCTGGTGGGCGGGGCCAGAATTGCTGCCCCGACCTACCTGATGCACCTGACCCCCAAGAGCGCTGACGCCTGCTTACTGCCGTGAGCCATGGCAGGCGCTACTCCAGCAGGGGGCGCTGGCTACCCAGGGTAGTCCCCCCAGCACCCCAGTGTTTTACATGCGGGGAAACTTGGCCGCAGGGGGTGGAAATTCTAGGCCTGGCCTGACCAGCCCTTTCCATGGTTTATTTGCTCCTTCACACAGTCTCTCTCAACCCACTAGACTGAAGTTAGGGTGAGAGCTGAGAGGGTACTGTCCATGTTCTCTCCTCCCCGAAGCCATCTCAGAGCTGGGCCTGGGGCGGTGGCGCAGTGGCCAGGGTGACGGACTGTTCTGCTTTGCTGGGGACCGAGAGGTGGTCCAGGACAGGGGACTTTGAGGGTTGAAATCAAGACAGTCCCAGGCAAATCAGGGCGGTTGGTTCCTCCAGGCAGCTCGGAGGCGGAGGACTTCTCCAAATGGCTTCCGAGACCCTGCCAGTCCTGCCTGAGGTTGCCTGCTGGCTGACGGGCCCCACAGGCTGTCCCTGGTCCAGGACTCTCTGAGGCTTCTCACAGCCCTTGTCTGTCAAGGTCAACCTCCATTACGTATACCGATCCTGAGGAATGCAGCATGAAAGCTAAGCCTGCTTGACCCCATTAGTCTAGGGAAGTGGACCAGAAGTTTATTGGATGTCTAAATATTGATGGAGAGCAGTGACTGCTAATTTTAGAAACCATTAGGTTGCTATTTTTAAACAGGTGCTAGAAGGACTTGCTAATTTAAGAAGTGAGTGTTAATGAGCCCCCAACTCCCAGACACCAGCCCCCACCTCCTTCCCCTGGAGTTACCCGCTGCTGCCAGCTTAGGTCATGATTCAACTTCCCAGAGACGACTTTTCTTTTCGCTTTGGAGCCGTGTGATGGAAAAACAACTTAAAATGAATGAATCGCCTTAGAAACCACACAAAACTCGTCTCTGACGCCCTGGAAGGACCCCTCGCGAGGTGGCCTCCCAGGAGGGGCCGTGTGGGGCTCCGCTGGCTGTGTTGGGGGCCTGGCTTCCCCTGGGGGCTCCCCTTTTCCTGCTCACACGCATGTATGCTTGTGGAAGTGTCGGCTGGAGAGACACGCGTGTCCAAGACAAACAGGGTTCCAGGAATCAAGTTCTGTGAAGACCTGGTCCGGCCGGGTGGGTGGGGCTGAGGTCCCAAGCCGACGTATTTCAGGTGTCAATGTTGGGTCTTGCATTTGGGTTCACAGAGCCCCCAAAGCACAGTCCTGGGTGGGCAGGGTGGGGCTCAGCGGGTGGGGCTCGGTGGCCTGCCCCAGCGGGATTTGGGGCAGTGTTTCCCAGTGACTGCGTCTTGGGACACTGTGTGGCCAGCTGTCTTGTGTGGAGGACAGGTAGGTTCGAGAGAAGCTTGCAGCTGCAGGACTTCTCACCCCTCCCCCGTGCAGAAGTGCACCGTGAGTCTCCCAGAAAAGTCTCCCGAGGGGCATTTTCTGAACTTATTTGACTGGAGACATCCTGCCCCCAACTTTTCCAAGGGACAACTTGAAGTCAAATCACCTTGGCAAGTGGACTCAGAGCCTGTAAGCCCCATGAAAGGTTAACGGAGCAACGATGAGACAGGGTCGCTAAAAATAAAGACAGTTTGATTTTCCAGAGGGTAACTGAGCT
>PVKU01005129.1:0-129803 GCA_004027475.1 Anoura caudifer | reverse complement strand
GCTCAAACTGGAGAACAAATCAAAGCCCCAGAGCCAATTTATCTAAGCGACTAAGAGATAGCCAACCTATCAGATGCATAGTTCAAAGCCCTGGTGATCAGGATGCTCACAGAATTGGTTCATTTTGCTCACAAATTAGATGAACAAATGAAGGCTACAATAAGTGAAATGAAGAAAAACGCACAGGGAACCAATAGAGATGGGAGGAAAACTGGGACTCAAATCAATGGGTGGACCAGAAAGAAGAAACAACCAAACAGAAAAGAATGAAGAAACAAGAATTCAAAAAAATGAGGAGAGGCTTAGGAACCTCCAGGACATCTTTAAACGTCCCAACATCTGAATTATAGGGGTACTGGAAGGGGAAGAAGAAGAGCAACAAGTGGAAAACTTATCTGAACAAATAATAAAGGAGAACTTCCCCAATCTGGCAAAGGAAATAGACTTCCAGGAAGTCCAGGAAGCTCAGAGAGTCCCAAAGAAGTTGGACCCAAGGAGGAACATACCAAGGCACATCATAATTACATTAGCCAAGATTAAAATAAAGGAGAGAATTCTAGAAGCAGCAAGGGATAAAGGCAGAGTGATCTACAAAGGAGTTCCCATCAGACTGTCAGCTGATTTCTCAAAAGAGACCTTACAGGCAAGAAGGGGCTGGAAAGAGGTATTCCAAGTCAGGAAAGTCAGGACCTACATCCAAGATTGCTCTATCCAGCAAAGCTGTCCTTTAGAATGGAAGGGCAGATAAAGTGCTTCTCAGATAAGGTCAAGTTAAAGGAGTTCATCATCACCAAGCTCTTATTATATGAAATGTTAAAGGGACTTATCTAAGAAAAAGAATATAAAAATAGGACAGTAAAAAGACAGCAAACTCACAGATATTAATAACCACACCTAAAACAAAAGCCAACTAAGCAAACAGCTAGACCAGGAGCAGGAACACAGAAATGGAGATCACATGGAGGGTTCGCAACAGGGGAGTGGGAGGAGGAGAGAGCGGGAAAAGGTACAGAGAATAAGTAGTATAGACGGTAGGTAGAAAATAGACAGGGGGAGGGCAAGAATAATGTGGGAAAAGTAGAAGCTAAAGAACTTATGACACAAGGACATAAATTAAAGGGGGGGGATGTGGGTGGGAGGGGGTGTGAAGGGTGTAGGAGAATGATGAAGGAGAAATGGGACAACTGTAATAACATAATCAATAAAATGTAATTTAAAAAAAAACTTGGAGATATGTTCTTAGTATTTCTGCATTTCTCTGTATGTGAAAATTACCTCCAAAAAGGAACCATAACATATATTAAACTCTAATCAATGGCATGTATGCTGAAGTGTTTAGGGGTGAAGTGTATCAATTTCTGCAACTTATTTTGAATACATCAAAAAGAAGATGAACTGATAGATGGAAGGGGGACAGATAGATACATAATAAAGCAAATACAGCACAATGTTTACGGTACCATCTAGGTGGTAGGTATATGGCTGTTCACTGTACAGTACCGTCAACTCTTCTGTATGTTTGAAATTTTAATAAATGGGGAAAGTTCTGCACAGTATAGCTGCAAATGAATTTATATTGTGATCAGATGTGGCTTCCAATCCTATCTTCAACATTTACAAGCTAGGTGGCCTTAGGCAAGTCAGTTTCATAAATGTTCTCTCAATCTTAGCTTTCTCCAAGCAAAATGGACAGAACTACCTTACAGTGTCATCCTAGGGAGTAAACTCTTAATCCAGTGACTAACACAGTAGTAGCTGCTTCATAAACTTTAGTCCTCCTATATGGTAGTCAACATATCCACAAACTAGGACAAATCTCCAACGAAACATAAAAGAAGAATCTTGTAAAATTTTTCTCTCACTACATCCCCAGGGAAATTAAAAGAATAAATTAATGATGCTATTTTTATAGGGAAAGACCCTGACCTTCCATCAGTAGGACACTTGGAACTCTGTGTCTAAGGAGAGCTCTACCCTGTCGACGCTCCCTCACTCCACCTCCCCGTGGCCAACACCACCCTGAGAGCTGGCCGGGGTTGGTGACAAAGTCCCATCAGGCAGAAGATGGGGGACGTCAACAGAATTGTTAAGGAACACACCAAAGCCAAGACTCCCAGTCCCCCTTCCAGATGTGCAAGGGAAAGGAACCAACTCAATGGTTCGAGACCTGTGCAGACATCAGACACACTGGCAAAGGCGGGGGCGGGACTGTCTAGGCTTTTAGCATAATTACATGCACTGTGTGGCCTTGTGATCATAAATAAAACCTCCAATCAAGATGAATAGTGTATATTCAACTGAAAGAGGTCTCATAGGCCACCACATGGATGTCACATCTCTAGGTCTATAAGCTGGAAGCAAAAAAAAAAAATTACACCTTTCAGTGTCAGAGAACAAAACCAATGCCCCTCCAGAAAATGAGGTCTGACATCTTACAACTGGTGAAAGGGTTAATTACATGTCACCAGTGAGACCATACAAAGGAAATTGCAATATTTTAGAAAGCATTTCTATGTGCCTACACTTCGGATGACATACCTTGAGCTATTGTAGGCTGTGTGTGCCTATCTTCCACACTCTCTCCCTCAATATCTTATTCCCATTTAACTAATCGCTAAAGCACCCAGCTGGTGTGCCTATTAAGCCTAAACTTCAAACTCTGTGAAGACATCCTGCACTTACTGCGCCAGCTGCCCTGCATCATCAAGTCCGTAGATGGCCTGGACCACATCAGCACTCGGCCAACAGTGTGCATCTCTTCCCAGCTCTGCTGTCACCCCGGTAGCTTGACATCAGCCATGGTGGGAGTATTTACACAATGGCAATTGGCCAACACTATAAATCAGGCTGCTTGCTGTTGTCATTTTCCATAGAGCCAGCTTACTAGCACATACACCCGTTCTGCGCTGCCATGAGGGACGAGACAAGCCTGGGGGAGCTTGCCCTGTCCACACCACCTCATTCAAAACTGCCATGGCTGAAGGGAGGGTCAGCCTAGGAAGTCCTTTTTATGCCATATGACCCTTTTCCTCTGGCCTCTGCTGATCAGATGAGGAAGAAATTTTCCTCACTCCACTGGCCAGACCATGGCAGCCTGATCTTCCCTCCCAGGAAAGACAGAACTAGGACCAAAACAGAAGTGGATGGCAGGCATGTCAACTCAGGCTGCAGTGAGCACCACAACAAACAAAGCCCCCAGTGAGGTCCAGTGATGGGGAAACCAAGAAGCCACAGGTAAGCAGAGAAAGCTAGTCTGCAGAAGGAGGCAGATGGACGGACGCAACCTGCAGGAAAAGAGAGAAGCAAGAGGCCACCAGGTCTGTGAGACACCAGACCAGTCACCCCTGCCTCTTACAGTGGAAGCAGGTTCAGGGTTGTGGAATCACACTGCCCGTGGTCAAACCCCACCTCTGACTCTTAACCATGTGACACTGGATGAGTTATTGTTAAATTACTCAGTGTGTCAGTTCCCTCATCGGAAACATAGGGATCACAGCAGAACCTACTTCACAAGGTTGTGAAAATCAAGTGAGCTCACATAACTAGTAAATGCTCAAAAATGTTAGCTCTGGTTTCTATCAGTTAATTATAGTGTCCACATGACCCAGCTGTATTTCATTCCTGTACTGGATATGTCACATGCAATTCCTCTGTGGCCCCAGGCCCCAAACTTGAGCTTTGTTTGAGTAGCTAGGTAATCTGTCCCCTGAATCACAAAATAATGTGAAAATCCCTGGATCACTATATGACCTTTAGCAAATTACTCCCTCAACCCTCTCCTAGGAATGAGCTGAGATTCAAACAAGGAAAGAGGGTGGAAACTGGGAAGTGCTATACCAAACTCTGGGGAAGAGTACCCCTGCAGGGAACAGTAATCACATTACATTAGCCGTAAGAATGGAAAAACACTTACTTAAAATGTCATTTTTATTGCTGGACGACAGACAAGAACTTCTCCACACCAGTTAAAAAAAGGTTTCATTTCTGCAGGATTGACCAGGTTGATTTGTGCTTTCACCTCCAGTATTAATAACGGGAAATGCCAAAGACAGCTATATAGCACTGACTTTTTAATATACTTCCATCCAGTTTAATTATATTCAAAATAATGCTCAGAATCCAGATCCTCCTATTCTGTTCAAAGCAAAGACTCATTATTTGATAATGAAGTCTGTAGGTTTAGAGATATTTTTGCTTGGCTCTTTTTGACAGGGACTTATAAGCTGTGCTATTAATTTCAACGCAGTTTCTTCTCTTCACAGCCTTCCTTCAGCCTTCCTTGGTTCACTCTTGATGTTGGGCAAATAGAAAGGTGAGTGACAGAGGGGCAGCATTCATTAGCAGGGACAGAGGCAGAGGGGTAGGCCTGGGAGTCCTGGATTCATTCTGACACTTAATTCCATATTTCACATTGAAAGAGTGAAGTTAGAAATATTCAAGACCTTCTTTTTACTGGTATTTACTGGTAAATACCAAAGCCATTTTGTGTTTCTGAAGTCCAGAGATTTTAAATCTAAGAATAGATTTAACATATATAAATCAAAATCAAACTCCCCTCTCGCGGTTGAGGATGCATTAGGCAAAGTCTCGCCTGAGTAGACAGATGGCAGGTGCAGCAGTGACCTTGCTAAATGCTTCAGGCAATGACTTGGCCTTATTTACATCTGCAATAGTTGGTTTAAACATAGTGTTTATCCCTGTTTATCTTGGCTATTGCAGAGGTCCCCTCTGAAGGAAGAGGGGTCCCAGCCCCACATCAGAACCCCCAGCCCAGGGATCCAGTGCCAGGGAGAGAAGTCCCCATAAGTTCTAGCTGTAAAAACCAGAGGGGATTGTGGCTCAGTGAGACGGAGGACTCACAGGAGTCCCTCTTTAAGTGGCCCACACAAGAACTTACTGGGACCCACTTGCTTAGAGCACCAGCAGTGAGCAGTAGCTTGGAAGGTGTCAGGGACATATGGGGAGGAACTGAATTGTCTGGCTTTGGGGAGAGATTTGGAGGGGCGGCTTTCTCCCTGACAGAAGTGCTGGCAGAGTATCGTTCCTTTTCTGAGCCCTCCCCTCACAGAACCAGCAGGTGGGCACCATATCTGAGTCTCCATCAGCCTGTCTAACGCCGTTCACCCCACCCTGGTGATTCCCTGAAACCCTGCCCACCCAACTTGCAGGCCCACCCAAAACTTTGCCGCTGGCTTTTCCATACAAATAGCCTGTCTTGGCTCACAATGCAGATGTTCCTAAAATCTTTCAAAGCTTCAAAAACCTCAAACAAGCACCTGGCCTCAGTGTGCCCTGTACCTCTTGCTAAGTGGCCCCAGACCCAGCACTAGTGGCAGTCAACCTCAGGTCGCAGTTTGGCCTCTCCCAGGCACCTCCAAGCAGCAGCTGTCTGCAAATCACTCTGTAGCTCATGCCAGGTGGCCCTGGGCAGACCAGGGGCAGAAGCTGATCTTGGCCTGTACCATCCAGGAGGCCCCACAGCCAGTACACCCAGTGGACAACTTCAGGCCACACCAGAGCACCACCCAATCACCTCAATGAGCAACACACTCAAGGGGCACCAGAGCCCTGCTAAAGTGAGCCCTGCTCCATGGGGTCAGCCCCTGCACAGCAGTCGGGACCCTACAGGACATATACTATGTAATGCCACGTTACCAAAACTGGGAGATGTAGCAGCTCTACCTAATACAGAAAAACAAACAGAAGGAGGCTGTCAAAATGAGGAGACAAAGAAACATACCCCAAATGAAAGAACAGAAAAAATTCCAGAAAAAGAACTAAACAAAGTGGAGATAAGCAATCTATCAGATGCAGAGTTCAAAACACTGGTTATAAGGATGCTCAATGAACTTAGGAAAAGAGTAAAGGATAAAATCAGTGATTTGGAAGATAAGGAAGCAGAAAACACCCAATCAGAAAGGCAAAAAGAAAAAAAAATGAAGGTAGTGTAAGGAGCCTCTGGGACAACTTTAAGTGTACCAACATTCACACCATGGTTGTGCTGGAAGGAGAGGGGGATCAAGGAATTAAAAACCTATTTGAAAAAATAATGACAGAAAACTCCGCTAATCTGGTGAAGGGAATAGACATACAAGTCCAGGAAGCAGAGAGAGTCCCAAACAAGATTAACCCAAAGAGGCCTATATCATAATTAAAATGCAAAAGGTTAAAGACATAGAAAGAATCTTAAAAGCAGCAAGAGAAAAGTATTTACCTATAAGTGAGTTCCCATAAGACTGTGAGCTGGCTTCTCAAGAGAAACTTCACAGGCCAAAAGAGATTGCACAAAATATTCAAAGTAATAAAAAGCAAGGATCTACAACCAAGATTATTCTACCCAGTAAAGTTATCATTTACAGTTGAAGAATAGATAAAGAATTTCCCAGATGAGAAAAAACTAAAGGAGCTCATCACCACCAAATCAGTATTACAATAAATGTTAAAGGGTCTTCCTTAAGAAGAAAAGAGAGATAAAAAATATGAATAATAAAATGACAATAAATACATATCTATCAACAATTACTTTATTTTTTTTAAGATTCTATTTATTTTTAGAGAGAGAGGAAGAGAAACATCAATGTGTGTTTGCCTCTCGTGCACCCCCCACTGGGGACCTGGCCTGAAAGCCAGGTACATGCCCTGACTGGGAATTGAACTGGAGACCCTTTGTTTCACAGTCTGGTGCTCAACCCATTGAGCCACACCAGCCAGGGCATATCAACAATTACTTTAAATGCAAATGGATTAAATGCTCCAATCAAAAGATATACGCATGGTAGCTGAATGGATAACAAAATTAGACCCTTACCTATGTTGTCTATAAGAGACTCACTTCAAATCAAAAGATACATGCTGACTAAAGGTAAAGAGATGGAAAAAGATATTTCATAAAAATGAAAACAAAACAAAAAATGCTGGGATACCAATACTCATACCAGTTAAAACAGACTTAAAGACAAAAGTTACAAAAGACCATGAAGGACTGAACAATTTTACTTCTGGGCATTGTAGGACCCAGCAATTCTACTTCTCAGTATTTATCTGTAGAAACCCGAAACACTAAAATCAAAAAAGACACCAGCAAAAAAGACACTCTACTTCCGGACCTGCCTCTCTACCCACTGAGTAAGAGTTTCTTGTCCTGGACTATAGGCTGCTTGAGGGAAGGGGCTGAGCCTGGCTGGTTCTCCACTAAACCTCCTGTATTGAATGAAAAGTTTGGCCTGGCACATGCCAGGCACTTGATAAATATTGCAAAATAAGTATGACTCCTTGCCACCTTCCCACCAGCTACAATAACTGACATTTACAATTCCCAGGTTGCTAAATGCACCTTTGGTCCTGGAGTCCCCAAAGAGAGTCATCATCCAAGAGAGTCATCCTGTGACATAGAATAATGTGTCCCTCTGTGTGTTTAGAAATCCCCTGTAATATGTTGTCAAGCAACGAAAATGTTTTAGGGTCATTCCAACTATTCATTTTTGTCTGGAGAAGAGTAGACTTGTTGTTTGTTTAAAAAAAAAAAAGAAAGGAGGAAAATCACAATAAGGGTTTGAAGGTTAATGAAAATGGAAAAAAGGAAGCATGCACACTCATTTTGAATATTCTCAGATCATATTCTAGTAATTTAAGCCTTGAGATAAGTCAGCTTCTGAGAAATTCTCTGCCAGAACTTCAGTTTCTCTACGATTCCACAGTGATGCTCAGTTTTAAGGAAGGATGTGGGGCAGGAAGGGGTTATCTGACTTCTGTTTGATGTCAGCATTAAAAGTACAGTGTTTCTGTTCCCAAGATCTTTTCTTTACTTTGTGTGTGGGATGGGGAAGAAAAGGAAGGCAAGGTTTGGGGCATCTTGCAAATATTTTGAAGCAGTAATAATTAATATTGAGAGTAAAAAGTGCAAGGATCCCTCCCTATCACTCTGCTTCCTTTTGTAAAAAAGACTTCAAGTTGTTTTTTTTTTCCTATCTCTTCTTCCTTTCTCTCTTAAACCCATTGCAGTAAGATTTTTTTCTTGCCCCCATCTAACCTACGTTCATTTATTGATTGTCATTTGTTGCTGAAAGTGGTGTCAGTGAACTGCAGATGACATCACCCTGTGCTTGTTAGAAATGTAGCACCTTAGGCCTCGTCCCAGACCCACTGAATCTGCATATGCATGTTAACAGGAACTTTGAGTGAATTACATGCACAGTAAAGTTTGGAAAGCACTGGGCTAGTTCCTAAATCCCATGAGAATGGAAGCTTATTTTCATTCATTATTGTAACCTCAGAAACCTGAGGCACTCAAGATATATTGGATGAATGAATGAATGAACAAATGTACTGTGCACCTGTTTCAAATGGGACTCCCAGCTGATGGTGTACAAGGCTGGAGAGAGGCAACACACCTTGAGTCAGAACTATTCCCCCATATATTGTGCTAAGTTAGAGATTCCCTGGTATCTGCAAATCCTTCTTGCAAGTGCAATTAATTCCTCAAATAAAGCATTCATTCACAACTTACCGTGGATTACTTAAATAAGATAATTACTCTAACATCTAACAGAATCAGCAAAACAGAGGGAATTAGAGTGAAAAAAGGCTGAAAACATAGTAGTAAGTGCCTACTCGCCGCTGGGCATTGTGACAGGCAAGAGGAAAACAAAGATAAATCAGGAACTTACAAGTCGGTGGGAGAAGGGGAGGACCTTTCAGGGAGAGCCGAGAGGGTGCAGCACCCTGAGAGGAGGACCTAGGAAAGCCCCAGGGCAGTAAAAGTATCAGGGTTCACCTCCCTTTAGCAACCTGCATTCTGGCAACAAAGAGCCCTCTACTTTTCCTCTAACTGAAATGTTACCATCAGTCCTGCCAACACCTACTCATCCTTCACAGGCCCCACTCCTCCAGAATTAACTGTCCCCTCATTTCATTAGATCTGATCATACATATCAGAGTTCAAAGGCACATTTCACCCTCTTTATGAGGGGCTTCTACAAACTGCTGTCCGACCCTTTCCTCTGTACCCTGTGCTTCAACGCAGCACACGCACACAGTCACTGCCACTTTTTCCATTTCTGCCACTTTAGAAGAACACTGGCACTCACTGAGCATTCACTATGTACCAAGCACCGTTTTAAACACTTTAGATGTATTAAGTCATTTAATCCTCAAAATGACCCAATTAGATTGGAGTTACTATTGTCCCCGTTTTACAGATCAGAGAACTGAGGCCCAGAAAGACAAGGTCACATAAAGGAATGAACACTGTACCTGCGTCTATGGGCAGACGGTAAATGTTTACTGACATGAGCTGAATGGATGATCAGTTAAGAAGAGGAGGATGTCAAACTTGAACTTCACCCATGTGCCTGGAGCCCCAGAGGGCAAAGGGAAACAGGAGGTGTCAGAGCTCGCTGCTACAAAGAATATTCTTTCCCACACCCATCTCCCACACCCCAAACCTAAGGTACTGCTTATGAGCAAGGGTTCTGTGGAGATGGAAGTTAGGAGAGGAAGTCTAAGGGAGGACGTTCAAGGCAGCAGCCTTTCCTTAGAAGAAAAGGAAAGAAGGAAACCTGATCCCTCAGGAATATTAAAGCAAAAGAACTTGGGGTGTAGTGGATGGATGTGGGCTGGGAACATACTGCAGGGGCCCCAGGACGGGAAGGTTCTGAACGACTGCTACAGCTTTTTCCAGAAGCAAATCTATTTTTACCCATTTTTCAACAGCGGCAAATGCCTAGCTTAGCCTTGTCTAGAAAGCAAGGAGGAGTTATGATGCAAATGATAGGGCTGTAGCCAGCCAGCACTTGCAGCAGGATCTCAGAATCACAGGTTTGGCTTCACACACTGCTCAGCATCAAACACACTCTGCCATGAGAGGCAGCACCAACCTGCAGCTACCTCTCAGAAAAGTTTCAAAACTGAGTTGTTTTTTGTAAGCCAAAGGTCCCAGAAAAGTGCCATTCATTCTTCTCCTGCCTCCCTCCTGACACTTTCTTCACCCAAATTCCTTAGGATGCCCTGCATTAGGTCCAGGACCTGCCCACCCTGCCATGAAGCTGCCTCCAGTGGAAATCAGAGAACAAATGAAAGCAGGTAGGAGGCAAGACAGGGAGCCCAGTGTTCAACTCTTCCACTGAGAGAGAAAGAAGTTGTGAAATTGAATCAGGGTGAACACACTGCAAACCACAGAGCCCAGAGGTAGACTGGATCCACAGGTGAGCTGGACCACCAGGAATTGTTCATCAGGGTGTTTGCACAAAGGCACCCAAAAAGTACAGAGAAAGCAACAAGTCACTCCAATGAGAGGAGGAAAGGGGGGCTTTGGTGAACAACATCATCTTTAATTATATTTTTAGCATCACTTTTATCATCTTTCCTAGTGATCTCCATGATCACCACACTAAGAGGAAGAAGAAAAATGACACTGGTGAAAACCAAAAGATATAGATCAGAAGTCCCCCAAGTCTGACAGTCTGAAAGAGGAGCCAAGTCAAGTTACAGAGGTTCAGAAGGTCAATGGACCGGAAGGGAGATCAGAAATTCAAAACCAGAGGAAATCATCTCACATCAAGCTGAAGAGGAAAAATACATACATGCAAATTTCATGTATTACAGAGGATTGGACTGGTTTTGGTATCTGCACTCAAATGATCATCCCAAAAGTTAACATCTTGTAAACAGTTTACAAACCTATCAAGGATCTGATTCATTTTAAGTAAAAACTCAGTGTGTTTCTGTCCAATGGCTACTAAGTTATTTATACAAGTCTGGCTCAAGACTTACCTTTTAACCATGAAACCATATTCACTCTGTGAAAACTGCTAGAAGCATAAAAATTGAGGGTGAAAATTCTTCAGGGGTTTTTCTCAGGTCTCAGGCACCCAGCCAAAGATTACCAAACTTTGTGACCACTGCAATCCCAACAGAAAATTCCTGGACAGTCACTTGCACACAGAGACACCTCATGTCAGTGACCCTTTAAATGAATTAAAGGAAATTGGGCTTTGAATGAAGCTGTTGAAAAGAAGACATATTTTAAACCTGAAACTCTCTTATCTAAAAGTATGAGCTCCTTCATAATTTAATCTAATTTTTTTTTTGGGGGGGAGCAGTCCTCCTTAGTCCTTGCTAAAAACCACAAAACTATAGGATCATATTAGCTGAAGCGAAAACTATATTCCTTGATGAATGGAATGTACCAAGAGCCCAGAATTTCATCACAAACAAAAGCCTGCCCTTTACAAGTGCCATAGTAATCATTCTTATTTCAAAGACAATTGCTGACTGCACAGTGTAAGTTTAAAGCACATTTGCAGAATAATTCTCCCCAAATAGTTACAACAGATTTCTCAAATTGTCCAAGGAATTGCAGAAATCTATTTCCTGAGGATTCTTGGGAGTCTGAGAGCCAAGGGTGATTATTAACTAACCTCCTGTAAACAGTGGATTGTTTATATATATACTTGACCAGTGCCTGTATTCCTTTGAAACACGCAAGCAATTATTTTAGGTACTTCTATCCCAAAAGAAAAGGCGTCTCTTGTCAACACAGAGGGGGAAACACTATTTGGTAAGTCCACATGGGAATTGCCTAAAAATCTGGCCATTTTATGCAGTTTTTAAAAAAAGTGGACACCCAGCAGGGAACCCCAAATATAGTGGACATCCCCACCTTGAAATGTGTTTTACTACAATATATCCCTTTTAAAGTGTCCTAACCACACCAGGTCTTTATCTAAATGAAGCGTGCCTGCGGGACCACTAGAAAGGACCAGCAACTTGTCCAGGAAGAAGATGCGAAAGCACCTCTTTTTACTTCCCTGCCCAGCGGCGCCTTCCCCGGAGACACATTTCCGACAGTTCGCCTGCTGTTGCAGCAGCAAAGGGCGGAGAACATCCCAGCGCTGGTGCTGCAAAGACCTCTCCCTCCACTGCCGCCCCGCCAGGAGCCGGCCCTTAAGGGCCGCCCTGCTCCTACAGAAACCTCCCGAGGGCAAAGCAGCCGCCAAGCGCTTACCCGGGTCGGCCAGGCAGTGCTCAGGGAGGGCCGCGAGCAGCAGGAGTCCCAGCAGCAGCAGCGGCGGCGGCGGCAGCGGTGCTTCCTGGGACGCGGCGGCCCGGGGAGCCAGCGCCGGTCCGGAGCCTCTCACGCCCGGGCTGCGCGCCGCTCCCCCGCCGACCCCACCGAGCCCGAACGTCCCAGGCCGGCCCCTGCGCCTCCGTGCCGCCAGTCCAGTTTGTGTTGGGCCCTGGGGCTTCGCCTCCTGCAGAGCCATGGAGACACTTTACACATCCAGGCCGCTGCCTCGCTCCGCACCGCGCCGGGAAGCCCAGCCTTCGGCGCCCCGGTCCTCACCGGGCATCTCCGGCCATGGCTCACGCACTGGAGGGTGGAAGCGCCAAGCGGCGCGACTTGCTCGCTCGTCCTGCCGCGCCGGGGCGGGCTCCGGGAGCCGCGGCTTCAACCGCGCAGGGGCCGGGGCCGCATGGAGCCGCGGTGGGAGCCGACTGGGGTTCCCACGGTGCTGTCGCTACGCGCGGGCGCGCCCCGAGCAGCGAGGGTGGGACCGGCGCCGCCCGGGGTCCCCTCCCCCGGGCAGCTCCTACTGACTGAGGGGTCGAGGCTGCGAGGAGCGGGTGCTGGCCGCCACAGAAGGCACTCGGGACCCTCCCTCCAACCGCCAGCTCCGGCCTCTGCGCCCCGCTCTCCTCTCGCTGGTTCGCGCGGGCTCGGGTTCCGGCTCCGGTTCCCGGGCTGAGAGTGCTACTGCAGCTCAAAGCTGCGCCTCATTGACAAAGAAAGCACGTAGCCACCGGACCCTGGGAGGGAGGCGAGGGAGGCAAGGCAGGCGCGCGAGGGAAGGCAGGCGCGGGCGCGCGCGTCCCCGTGCGAAGCCACTGCGCGCCCCCCCGGTTCTCGCGCGCCCCGTTGGCCGAGGGCCAGGGAAGGGGACCCCTCGCGGCCGTTCCTGCGCCGCGGAGGTCCGGATAAGGAATGCAGGGTGGGCTTCCCTCCCCATCATTTCCCTGCCCGTCCCCCATCTAGAGGAGGGGAGATGGGCAGGAGAGGCTGTCGGGTGCCAAAAAGGAAGGTAAATGGTCATGGTCAACGTGCTGAAGAGGTCAGAAAGCTCTTCAGCCTGGGTTTTAGAAAGCCCTTTGCAGGTGGGAGGGCACGCTGTGTGCTGTTTGTCTCCTACTTCTTGGAGAGGCCGGCGAACACCTGCATGTCCGGTTTACCTCTGAGGAACTGAGGCAGCAGTGTCCTAGATGCAATAATATGCTGGATTAAAGCACATCATATAAATATTTATTGCAGCCACACTACGTGCAGAGCAGTGCACTGCGCATTGGGGAGACCAGGAGAAAGACTTCTCAAAAAAGTCTCTTTTTTCGAATAGGAGACTTAAGCAGTCACTACCCAGTGGAA
The DNA here is from genome assembly GCA_004027475.1 of Anoura caudifer. Lineage (NCBI taxonomy): Eukaryota > Metazoa > Chordata > Mammalia > Chiroptera > Phyllostomidae > Anoura > Anoura caudifer. The sequence goes on along the minus strand of PVKU01005129.1, from coordinate 116,386 downwards.
CAAAAGGGCCCCCAAGTCTGCCGAACGGCCTCCTTGCTCTTCTCTTGCCAGGCTAGATGGCCATCAGCAAGTCACCTAGGGCGTCGGAGCTACATGCATCCCTCAGTCAATACATACGGAGTGCCCATTACCTGCCAACTACTGGACTGAGCCCGGGGGGATGGAAGTGGTGAGCAGAAACACACGTCCCTGACCTGATGTTCAGACTCTGTCCATTCAACAGCGTCACGGACTGCCTGTTTTGAGTCAGGCTCTGTTCTAGACGCTGAGGACAGCAGCCGCAAACAAAACTTCTGCTCACCTAGTGCTGACAGCCTAGTGGAAATAACACTGGCATGAAACAAGTAATAAGTGACACGTCAGCAGTGATGCATGCTATGGAGAAAAAAAAAAAATGAAAATCGGGCATGCAGTGTTTCAGTGTTAAATGGGGTTGAAAGAAGTCCTCACAGAGAAGGTGACATTTGAGCACAGACCTCAAGGAGGTGAGGGCAGGAAGATGGGCTGGAAGAGTGTTCCAGATAAAGGAGACAGCAAGGGCAAAACACAAAGGCGGAGTGTGCCAGTGTACTCAAGGCACAGCAGTGTGGGAAAGAAGTTGACACCACATTTCACATGACATGTATCTTTCACATATGAACTTTTCAGAAGTCAGATGTGTCTTATAATGCATCTAAGACTTATTGAAATATAGTCATGTCCCAATGGAATTATTATTTTTCAAGCTTGCTGTTCAATTGAATCAGTTTTGCTGTTTCTAAGAAACTTATGGTCTAGACGAGGCAATAAAAGGACTCACAAAGTCTGTTTGAGACACTAATGAGAAAACCATTCTGTGGCTATGAATCAGGCACCACCACACCACAGGAGGAAAGTCCTGGCAGCAAAGGGAGCAGCAATCCCAGGGACAGGGTGGTGAGGGTGATGGAGGCAGGCTGTTGGGGCCAAGTGAGACTGACACTGCGAGGCTGGAAGCCACTGAGGTGTTGAGAAGAAGGCAGGGGCAAGAGAGAAGAGGGCTGAGTGAAGGAGGGGAGGGAGTCTGGAAAATGCATGCTCGGTGCCCTGTGGCTGCTCTTGAAGCCTAGCACTCTATTAGGGAGAAATGAGAGGTAAAGAAGGGAAGGAATGTCGGGGCCCACTTGGGGAAGGCCTTGGACATATTTGGGCTTTTTCCCAAAGGAAAGGAAGAGAGGGAAGGAAAGTCAGGAGCACCAATCATGTGCCAGGCTTGGTTAGCAGCAGCTGAGGACACGAGGGTGGGCATGATGAGAATGTAAACCCTTTAGGATCACAGCATGCCCTCCCCCACCCCGCCCCAGCTCTTTGCTGCACAGACAGGGTCTGGCAGAAGGCACGCCTGCTTGAGTGTGGTTGGTAGGGTAATAATATGGGTGTAATAATTTGTCGTTGTAATTTGAACATTTCACCTCAAATGTCCTGTGCTGGGCTTGAGTATGATGTTATTATGTTACAGAATTTCATGCTTATGATTGTGTAATAAAAGAGGGGCCTTATTTGTGCCAGACCCTGTAGACGATGTGGTAGTGTTGATAGGACAGAGAAGTGATCCCAAACAGGAAGCTGAAGGAGCTGGCTGGATTCATATGGCAAAGACAGACTGTTCCTGGCCTAAGACATGGAAAGATCCAGAAGGGGAAAAGGCTGCAAAAGAAGAGAGGCAAAATTGCCCCACCGCTGTGTTCTCCATGAGCATTTGGAGAGAGTAGAGAGAAATTGTCAGAGCAACTTACCATGGAATTGAGAAAGAACAAGTGTGTATCTTTGAAAGGTTTCTTCTGTATGGTAAATGGGATCTTCCCTTCAACATTATTTGCCTGACTTAGATGAGATATAAATTACTTTTCAGTGATTTGGGCTGGTACACTGGTATTCCATTTAATTTTTTTCTCCCTGATGAGACTGGCCCCCAGGTCAGACACAATCCTTTTCCTCAAGAATCCCACAGTCTAGTGAGGGGCACACACTGAGTGTGACAAGTTGTGAGAATAGTAGAGGCATGTGCAGATGGCCCATCATTGTGCGCGTGTGGATGAGGGGTGGCCATTTCTGCCTGGAGGAGGAGGAGAGATGAAAGAAGGTAGCATTTAAAGCAGGTGTTGGTTAGGCACAGCGAATGGCAAGGTAGAAAGGCATGGAAGTTTGCAGCATTTTGCAAGTAAAGGTGAGGTACCTGGGGAGAGTGGCACAGAGGGGACTTGTGGAGATTCTGCTTCGAGGCAGGAGATCTAAGCTGGAGGCAGATGTGGAGAGGCTGAGTTTGTACCGTATCCTCACCCAGTAGGAATAGCTCTGGAAAGCATCTCTCCAGGAGCAGGAAGCTTGGTGAGATCCCAGTTCTTGATTGATGAGTCTGCATAGAGTCTCAGACTTGATTACTTCATTTAAATTCGGGCTCCATCAGTTGCTAGCTATTTAACTTTTGGCAAATCACAGATTCGCTCTCTCGCTCTCATCTATAACATGAAAGGATCAGAGTACTACCTCACTGGGTTGCTTTAAAGATTGAGTAGATACATGTCAAGCCTTTAAAAGTATACTTGACGCATCATAAGTGCTCAATCAATCTTATGTATATTATATAGCAACTCTCTTAAACCATAAACCTTTTTGTTAATGTCAGTCTATTAAAACTAGACCATCAAGACTTTCCCTGTGTGTGAATTTGTTGTGTAGCTTTAAAAAGTCAGTGCCTTTTGTGCAAAGCATTCTGTTAGGTGGCAGAAATACTCATTCTCCAGGCAGTAGTTTCAGGCCCTCACCTAAAATCTCCGACATTACTGTGGGGCGGGGGGGGGGGGGGGGGAAGACCGGGAATACCTGGGTCTCTCTTTCATTCTTTTTTGCAATAAGCAGAAGAGTCCTAATCTCTGTTACTAACAGTCCTTGGTAGTACCAGGCCCAGGTCTATACTGAAGTCCTTTCTGTGCCCGGGACTGTGCTAGATCTTGGGGTTCCTACCGTGCACCAGGCCCTGCCCCTACCCTCACCCAGCTCAGAACTCGAGAGCCCTCTGAGGGGGACCAGTAAACGCACACAGGCCACACCAGACAGGTGCTGTCCGAGCTGCCGTGCACAGTGCTGTGGGCACACACGACAGGGAGAAGGGCCAGAGCAGCAAACCAGGGACATATGACACACTGAGGAATTAAAACACATCTTTATAAAACATGGTGACTTCTAAAGTGCCATGAAACTTAAAATGCCAGAAATTCGAAATGAAACTCTAGCCCTGGCAGGTGTGGCTCAGTGGATGGAGCACCAGTTCAATTCCCAGTCAGGGCAGACACCTGGGTTGCAGGTCAGGTCCCCAGTCGGGGGGAGTGTGAGAGGCAACTGCACATCAATGTTTCTCTTGTTCTCTTTCTCCCTCCCTTCCCCTCTCTAAAAATAAACAAATAAAATCTTTTTTAAAAAGACATAAACAACACATTCTGTCAAGGATATTAGCCCACTAGCAATAAAAATGCTGATTCTCAAGTAACCAAAGCCACTTTTCATTTGCCAAAACATTCCTGATTTATGAGAAAGTCCAACTAAATGCATCTTCAGACCAGATAAAATCATCACCCCGTTAGAGGCAGCATGCAAAATAATATCTCCCAGTGTTAAGTATGTGCCTGACATTAGACGTGGTTTGTATACTAACCCAGTCTTAGCTGTCATTTCTTCACAATGTCTGATTTAAGCCATCATTTTAACCTTTACTCTTACAGTCATCAATAAACCTTTATTGAGCAGCTATTATGTGCCCAACACTGTGCTTACCGGGGCTATGAAGATGAGTAAGACAAAACCCATGGCCCTCAAGGGTCTCCAGACATAGACATGGAAAAATAAAATTACAAAATGATTGTGCCATAGGTTAACATGACATAAAGGAAGAGATATTAAATCTCTTTCTGGGTCTGAAAGGCTGACAGAGTTGACACTTGAGCTGGGACATAACAGGCTGACAAGATGGGAGCAAGAGAGAGGGCATTGGAGCAATGTCCAGGTGTGGAATTATAAACCAACAGGTACCTTCAAACAAGACCCAGTAGCCGACAGGGCTCTTTAGAATGAGGAGGAAAGCAATGAGAGATTCTATTGGTGAGGCAGGCAAGGAACATAGTTTACAATTTAACACACTCCTAGGAGATCTGGATGTTATCCTGAAGGCAAGTCAATCGTTTAAAGCTGGTTAGCATCAAACGGCGACTCCAGGATTGATTTCCACATGAGGAGCTTTGGAGAGACTGGTCACAGACTCACTTTGACCCATTTCACAGGCAGAACTCTACGTTCACTTAGGTGCATGGTTATTTACACATCTCCCTTGCCCGGAGCATCGCCTTGTCATCTCCACTGCTGCCACCTTAATCAGATTTGCATTTTAATAAGACCGCATGACAAGTAATAAGGAGGTTGGTTGGAGTTGGGAGATGGGGTGGGCTGGTAGCAGGGAAGTTAAATTAGAGCATCAGTTTTCACAAGTTCTCAGGCCTGCACCAGGGCAGCAAAGTGGGGATGGCGAGGAAGAGACAGGAAGGATACTGTAGTGGATCTGCCAGGGTAACTAACAATAGGAGGGGGAGGAGGGGAAATTGAAGACAACAATTCAGCTTTTGGAATGGGGTGAATGAAGATACCATGACCCAAGCCCTGGGAATAAGGAAAAAGATGTTTGGGGGAAAAAAAAAAAAAAACAAAAGCCAGTAAGGGCACCCAGGTAGAGACATCCATTAGCCAAGTTTCACAAATTTTAATGTGCACAAAAATTTGTAGATCTTTTTAAAATTAAGATTGTGGGGCCTGGCCCAGTGGCTCATTTGGTTAGAGCACCATCCTCTATACAAAAAGATTGTGGGTTTGATCCCTAGTCAGGGCACATACCTAGGCTGCAGGTCGGGAGTGTACAGGAGGCAACCAATCGATATTTCTCTCTCATATCAATGTTTGTCTCTCTCTTTCTCTCTCTCTGTCTCTTCCTCTCTCTGAAACTAACAAATATATCCTCAGGTGAGACTTAAATAAATATATATAAATATTCTGATTAAGTCTGAGGTCACTCAAGAGTCTGCATTCCTATCCTGATCAATAGACCACATTCGGAGTGACAACGTTCCTGAACAAAAGTGGCCTTCGGCTGCCCACCACAGAACACAGGCATAAGACAAAGGTTGGTGGGGAAGGAAAAAGGTCTCTATTACAACGCTGCACCATTTGGGGGAATGGGGCACTCCCTGGCTCCAGGCTTCTCTTCCAAAAAATGCAGAAAGAAAGCCTGTTTGTTCCCAAAAGACAAACTCAAAACCATGCCCAGAAATCCTACTCCATTCTTACCTGTAGCCAGAGGCTGCGAAGCAGACAGCTCTCTGGGGTCAAGCTCCCTTTCAGGAGCCCCCACATGTGGCCTGTACCACCATCACCACACTGCAGCTTCCCATGCCAGGGGCTGAGGGCCACTGCCAACCACTGCAGCCAGCTGTGCAGGGGCTTTTCCCGCAGGGCCGGGCACCTGTTGCCTGGTCATGCCATTTCCAGGGCCCACTGGGACTTGTGAATGCCTTTGACTGCACATCCCAGCATGGATCCTAGAGGCAGAGAAGGGCCAGTCTCTGCCCTCCCTCCATTTAAATCTCCCAGCACAAGCTGCCATGAATTCCAGAACGGTTCAGCTTCCCCAGCCAATCCCATCCTTTTCCCAGGCTAGACTGGCAGGTCCGCACCTCCCCCTGCAGCCAGGTTAACTTTTAGGTACATGCACCATTGTAATCTCTGGTTTCCCCTTCAATCAGAAAGCAGAAGAAGATAGGAGGGCTTTTCCCTTCATCCATCACACTCCAGACTCCTGCAGACTTTACACAGTAACTTCCTCCTGCCACATCGTGCCTGGGGCTGGGGATATCTGTCCTCAAGCCAGGGCTAGGTTGGTTACTGGGGCAACTGATTGTTTACCCTTTGCCCTGGAACGCAGCCTCTCTCATGCTGCCATAGGGCCCCACCCCTCTGCCCAGAGATGTGGCCAGATCTCCCTGTATCAACGAGCCATTAAATCACTGAATACAGGCTTTTATCTCAATAAATAATTTTTTAAAAATCAAATCACTGAACTTTAGTAGCATTTGAGGATATCCCTGTCTCCTCACAGGGAAAAACAAAAACACCTTCCTTTCTATTCTTCGTTTCCCTGTAAGATTACATTTCCTCACCCATCACTGCCTGACATGCGATATGTTCCTGTCCTGATTATTTCCCCCCATTCATATTAGGCTTTACCATGTGACTTTTTGTTGTTGTTGTTAATGGAATAGGGTTGTAGTGACAGAATGTCAGTTACACTCATAAGCTTTAGGAACCATTGCAAGGTCCAGCTCTGCATCTTTTCCCTCTTCCATTAGGAGAACATGTCCAATATTTATTATGCCTTCAGTCAGTTATAAAAATGAAAAAAATCCATGGACTATATATGGCCTTTGGCCGAGAGCAGAGCGGACACCAACCTGGGACCGACATATAACAAGAGCAAGAGTTGCTTTAGCTGCAGAGATTTGGGGAGTTATTTGTGGCTGCAGTATATCCTAGCAAAAGCTGGCTGCTATATTCTCTTCTGGTTATTAATGAAATAAAACTAAGTAGGAAATAGAAGAGCTAAAATAAATGCACTTTACCAATCACATCACTTTTTTCAAAGACCATTGGTGATTGATCACTGCTCACATGCAATTCGGCTGCAGACAGCAAAGTTTCCTTTGCTGGAGAGGAAACGAGCCACACATTTCTTGGACGACACGGTAAGTCTATATGGCACCAGAGTAATGGACAGATGAAGGGATACCTTCCTTTGCTTCTATGATAAACCAGTCAGTCTAAGTGGTACTTCAAGGATTCACTGAGGCTTGAAATCCTTCCTCACTTTTTCAAAATCTACTTACAAAAGCTAGAAACTTTTCACATTATATTATCAATGTTCATGGGACATGACCTACACTGCCTTTGAAGTTCTCACGGGACCAAACTTGAAAGAAAAATTATTAAAGAACTCTTTCTCCCCCTGCTGGCCATACTGCAATATAGCAACACTATAATTAACAATTATTGATGTTAAAACTGAAAGGAAACTCAAATAACTATCCTAGCCAAATGGTTACCCCCAAATAACTGTGGCATGCCGATGACTTGTGTTCAGCCTACACCATATTTAGAATTTTTAAAAAATTTAACTTTTAATTACTTGCCAATATTTCACTGACATCCATATTCCTGTGTTTTCTGAAAAAACAAGTTGGTTCACATCAGGTCTGCTATTGTACATGGATCTCCTGCTCCCTTTGGACAGGACTTGATGCTCCATTTTGCCAAAGTCCTCACTCACTCTGCTTCACCTCCTTATACAGCCTGCCCAGCCCTTGCTGCTTTCATTTGGAACCCCAAGCTCTCTTAAATTACTGAGGAGTAAACGGAAGCCCAAACTTGCTCAAAACCATACCACCTAATTAGCAAAGCAGGTAATAAAATTTGGACCTACTAAATCACATTCAACAGATTTCTGTTAATTTCATTCATTCATTTAACAAATGGCTTAGTGCCTACTATAGCCAGGCATGTAGTAATAGCCAAAGATAGGGAGTATACAAGAGTTTAGTTAGTGGGAAAAGCAACCAGTAGTAACATGAAATATTATGAAAGTTATGGAAAAAAAGATATGGGCCCTGGCAGGTGTAGCTCAGTCAGTTAGAGCATCATCCCATAACCGAAAGGCTGCGGGTTCCATTTCTGATTGGGGCACATGCCTGGCTTGTGGGTTCAATCCATGGTCAGTGTGAATGATTTCCAGTCCAGGAGCATGCAATTTCCAGTCCTGACATGTAAAAGAGGCAACCCATACATGCTTCTCTCTTGCACTATCTCTCTCTCCCTTCTCTCTCTAAAAGCAATAAAAAAAAAGTCCACAGGTGAAGGGTTTTTTTTTAAGGGGGGAAAAAAGGATATGGGGCCTATGGTGATGCAGCAACAGTCTAACCTCACCTTATCACCCAGTCCAAGTTAGTCATGATTGTGAATATAATATAAATGTTTCTAAGATTAACTAATGTCCTCAAACCCTAGGGTGCACATTTACTCAACATTCATTAAGCACAAGTGCTAAAGTATGGGGAAACAGTAGTAAAAACAGCATTTAATAGACAAATCCTTCCATATGTGAGCTCTAAAACAGTCCCTCACCCTTTTCCCTGTTCACCTGCAATCAATGTACAAGGGTAAGAGGGGGTCAAGGCCAGCGATAGTAACACGATGGTTAAAGGAGGTGGGCAGCAGTTGCTCAGCAAGTGGCACCTCTGCAGAAAATGGGAGTCAGATATGAGCGTGAATTACTGGGGATATGGGTGTAAACCTGAACTCAGGGTAGAGACTGGTCCTGGTCAGCACCATGGTCAACACCCATGACACCGTAACTGGACAGCACCAGAGAAAGGAATCACCTTTGTGCTGGACATAAACATTGCTCAACTGGATCCTTTGAAACCTGGGCTCTTTGGAGAAATGGCCTATTCCAGATCCAAAAAAGGAAAAATACAAGGTGAACCTAAGGCCCCTTATTGGGCCAGAAAACAAGGAAACAGCCAGAGTGATGCAGTGACATCAACGGGATTCAGGAGTCATGAAGATAATTAGTAATTTTAACTTATCAAATACAGCAAAATCCATGGATGCATGATGACAATGATGATGATCATGATGATGATGTGTGTTTATGTGTTGTGTGTGTGCATGTGTGTGTGAGAGAGAGAGAATATGTGACCACAGGGAGAAGCCAGAAAGCCTTTCTTTATTCTTTTTTATAGAATGATGTCGGGTAATAAATGTAGAAAGAATGATAGAATTGAAAATCACCACTTTGCAGCCCCCAATGCAACAATTGATTCAGACAACAGCAATCAATGGATACTAAACACTGAGTAAAATGTTACTGGTACTGCCCAAGGACTACCCAACAGATGGGAACAGAGGTTTGCTGATAACCTCTTTATACCCTAGTGTCATCACTGATACTACACAACCTACTTAGCACGTGCTTCTTGCATGAGGCAACAAGGACCCAGCTACTCCTATAATTCTTGCAGATGAACAGTGACTCTAATCAAGCCATTAGACCCAACTGGTGCTTTACAGAATCTACAGAGGGAGGAATGCAGAGACAGTTTGCTAAACACAGAGAGAGGATCTAGTTAGATTAATATGAACAAACAACTGGACAAATTCAGAATGTAGGATATTCTAGCCTAAACTCTTAAAAAATGTCATTAAGAAAAAAAGGACTGTTCTAAATTAAAAGTAAGTCAGAGACACAGAACCAAATGCACTGGGTGAATCTTGATTTGCTCCTGGAGTGGTGGAGAAATAGCTATAAAGGACATTCCTGAAACAGTTGGGAAAATTTGAATATAGACTGGAAAGTAGATGTTACAGAATTTTGCTAAGTAAAGTTTTATGGCTAGTTGAAGAATATCATTATTCTTATAGATAAATGTGTAAATATTTAGGGGCCAAGTACCATTATCATCCACAAATGCTTCAATGAAAAATTACACATGTAACTATAGATAAAGATAATGTGGCAAATGTTAACTGGTGAATCTAGGTGAAGATTATGTATGTGGTCATTGTACTATTTTTTCCTGTAGTTTTTAACATAAAAAGTTGGTGTGAAGTATAGTTCAATGTGATAAGAAAAAAATGTGAGTTATTTGGATCCTCTGTAGTCACTGAAGAAAAAACAATGATTAGAACAGTTTATCACCTCTAAATTTTACATTTTGGCATTTGAAATGTTTCTGAAGCTTGTAAAACATGTGCAATGCTCATGTTATAGTCTGAAGTAGAAAATATCAGTATCTAAAATAGCTTATATTACTTTAATGATCTAAACTTACATTTTCACAAGTTCCTTAAAATATTTTCCTGCATTTCCCAAGTATATTGTAACCATGTATTATTTTTATTTGAAAAATATGAAACATTAACATCTTATTTTTCTATTTAATATAACTGTACTTCTAATTAGGGAAAAGTATAGGTTCTCAATAAGATAAAATAATGTCATTAAAATAAAAGTTGATACTAACATTAATATGTAATGAACCAGAGACCTAATAAAGCTAAATCCATATGCCTCTTAACAGACCATAAAGAAGAAAGTCTGCAACTTTGGGTTAGGCAAAAATTTCCTAAGGCACAAAAGTACAAATCATAAAAGAAAACAATGATAAATTGGACTTCAAAACTCAAAACTTTTGCTCTTCCAAACACCCTCTAAAGAAAATAAAAGGACAAATCAGAAACTGGGAGAATACACTCAACATGAACATCTGGACGAAGAACCAGCCAGCAAGCCGTTGCCTTCTACCTGGTCCTCCGGCGCCCACTCTGGCCGGCCCTGCAGTCCTTTTCCGTGACAGCTCGGGCCAATTGTCTGCCCTCTGAAAACCCTCCCATGGCTTCCATAATACAGGGAATTAAATACGGACTCCTTTGGCAAAAGGCCGGCATGCCTATGCCCTAGTTCTATCTTCTAGCCCCTGCTCCCCGCTCGCACACCTCTCTGGCCTCACAGGTCACTTGCCTGTTTTGCCCATCACATTATGTACAAGCTCCTCCCTGACTTAGGATCTTTGCACTTGCAGATCCCTCCGCCAGAGATACTGTTCCTCTGCATGGCTAATTAGCATCCTCATTTTCACTTTTCATGGAGCCATTCTCTGACATGCGCTCTTCAATAGCTTAATCAATAAACTGTTTTCTTCACTCTGCTTACCCTAACTGAACTTATTTACTGTAAATTTCCCCTTCTGCAAAAAGTAAAGATCCATAAAGTGAAAAGAAACTTCTGTGCTGTACGCTGATACAAACCCAGCACAAACTGCATGGAGCATGGCAGATGCTTTACAAACATCACTGAATGACTCATGGCAAACCTACTATGTTCCAGGCACCGTAATAGATACTGGCTCAAAGTTATGTGTTACTCAAAGGTTTTGTTCATCTCTTTAGGAGAAATACTATATTCCTAAATCCGTTTGAATAGCTGAATACTTCTTAGTATTCTCTAGAAGCCAATTTACTTTGAGTAAATTGCAAAATTTGGATTTCATTTATATGTAGGATCTGTGCCTTGGGCTAAATGGAAATGTTCACATTATTTTGAACAACTTATACCCACAACACTAAAACAAGAGAAACAAAAAATATATAATGTGTAAGAATGTAGCATAACTGGAACTCTCACGTACTACTGGTGAGTGTAAATTAATTTAACCCCTTTAGAATGCTGCTTGCAATTATTTAATAATGTAAAATATATGTCCACCTTATTACCCAGCAATTACATACCCACATGTATTCCCAAAGGCAACACATACATGGTTCCCCAAAAAATAGGAACAAAAATGTCCAGAGCAGCACTATTCATAATGGCCAGAACGTGGGAACTCAAAGATCCATCAACACAAAATTTGTATCAGTATACAGGCACACTAAGGAATGCTATACAGCAACGAAGATAAACGAACCACAACCATACACAACATGGGTGCGTGTGTCTTACTGATAAAATGGTGAACAAAAGGAGCCAGACACGACAGTGCCCAGGCCAGGCTTCAGTCACAAGTTTGCTGCATTCGAGAAGATAAATTCTCCCTGCGGTGTTCTGGTGGACTGCTCCCCCAAAACTTCCCTACTGGTGTTCCTTCTAAAGTCAGATCCAGTAAGAATGAGGTGGTATTTGAGGATATAACTTAAACTGGTCTACAGCAACCATGTTTCTTTGAAGTCTCATGTTTTATATCTTAAAAATTTATGTGAATTCCATTTTTTCCCCATGCATACTGAACAGAAATATTTACCTTAAAAATATTTACAAAAATAATTTCAAATGAAATGGGCCATGTTTTACCCAGTGGTTGCAATAGCCAGATTTCAGTTTAAAAAGAATTGGTGGAGGTAGGGTGGGGGTAAGGGGTAATGGACTGGGAGGAGGAAGTGAAGGGATGAAGAAGTATAAACTGACAAGTCCTAGAACAGTCACGGGATGTAAAGTACAGCACAGGGAATACAGTCAATAATGTTGCAATAACTATGTAAGGTGCCAGGTGGGTACTAAAACCATTGAAGGGAACACTATGCCAGGTATATGGTTGTCTAACCACTAAACTGTACACCTGAAACCAATACAAAATAATATTGAAAGTAAACCGTAATTGAAAAAAAAAAAAAATTGGTAGAAAGTAGATTCATTACAGTTAAATAGCCTGGTTCAGTTCCCATATTCACTACTCACTAGCAGTGTGACTTTGGCCAATTTACCTAGATATTTCGAGCCTATTTCCTCATTTCTATAATGAAGATAGTAACACCGATCTCACACAAGTGGTTTGAGTATTAAATGAAATGACATCAGTTAGGTGCCTAATGCTACCAGCCTTCTCCTTCTCTACCCTATCTGCAGTACTGGGGTGGAAAAAAAGTCAACAGGCTGTTTGCTGCAATATATATATTTTAATTCAAAGTGAATCGACAGTTAATACACCATAAATTCTTATTTTGACACTCACCAAAATAGTCACCTGGAAAACCCGCTTTTTGTGACAAAGTACAGAAGGCTTGGTCACATTTAAATCACTGAGAACTAGAGAGAAATACTATCGCAAACTGTAATAGACATTACATCCATAAAAATTTTCCCAGTCCTTATTGTAATATTGCACAGTGCAACTGCTACATGGCAAACTAGTGTAGCATAGAAGTAAAAGCAAAAACAAACTAACCAAAGAAAGAAAGCCACAAGTCTAAAATCATCAAACAGTTAACAGTTCAAACTTAGTAATCAAATCTGTCATTGGGTTTTGTTAAAACAAATCTTCCTACACTTGCAGTGTATGATTTAACTTTTACTTAACACAAAGTTCAAAATTAGTAGTAGAGATTTTTAAAAATGAAAAGTTTTGCTACTACATTAACATATTTAAATACCCTGAAGAAAAAGAAAACTAAATATCAGGATATTTGATAAAAAATAATTTGTAAATTAAAATAGTATGCAAATATGCAACTTGAAATTCATGCAGTGTTTTATTTAAGAAAGCATTAAAACTAAAGAAAACTGGTTAAAATGGCTTTAAAGAAGCTATAAATCCAGATTTTTTTGTCAATATGCTTTAGGCTTTAACAGGATTTTAACATTTTTTATTTTTAAACACGTAAAAAACCCATGATTAGAATCAGTTAAGAGCAATGTACTTAACGGGGGTAGGCCTTCATCGAATGTTACTGTTATATTATGAAAACACTGAAGGTTACCGTCTACTGTCCATTTAACAAGACCATCCCAGTCTTGGATCTGAAGCACAGAGAATGGGACATTTCAGGGTAGTGAACATGGTCCTGAACAAAAAGCAAGCTGCACCACTTTTGTACCTTCTGTGGTACGAACGCCAGTCAGTCCTTTGCATTTGTTTCTGAAACAACCTGCCGCCGGCACTGATTCTTTTCCAAGAAGTGAGCAGATACGAGTAATCTGCTGGACCATATAAATAAAGTCAGAAGGCTGTGGAGGGCAGCATTTACTTAAATAGTGACTCCATACATTTGCCATCTGTAAATAATCTTTTAAATTAATCTTAGACTACTCCTTTTTTAATGTGTAATATATATTTCTATTTATATAAAATGCATAGAATTGATTACTAAAAACACTGAAACTTGTGGGGAAAATTAAGTCCTTCATTTTCAGTGTGACTAAAAATGTACTGCTGGTTTTTATTTTATGACCTAATACTGTAATTTTTAAAAGCAATTTCAGGCACATTTATTTCAGTGATGATTATTAAATAAAACACTGCGTGTGTTAATGGAGTAAAGAAAAGTTTGTCCATTATTAGCTTATTGTCAACAATGTACTAGAGCTGTACTAGTGGTATGCAATTCATTTATCAAAGAAACGTTACAAATCCAAAACATTTGGAGAGTTTTACACTCAAATGCTTTGTACTGTTTATTCCAGTAAATGCTGTAAGATTATATTCCAGATTTTTAAAGAAAAAAAGTTAAGTCAAGCCTGCAAGATACAGCTTTCTCAAGTGTCTACAATGCCAGTATGAAAATAAAAAATTAAGTTACATTGATACATCCAAGTTTTTTATATGCAGTGATGAGCACAAACATTAAGAGATAAAATACTGATGCAATTAACACACCCCAAAATAACATATGCTATTATTTTCCATCATTTACAATACAGTAGTTACAATGACACTCCAAACAGAAAAGCAAAGTAAAAAATCAAAACCCCAACTTCTATTTCATGTAATTAGACTTATACAGAAATTAGAAGGCTAAATAACAACTAGTTAATCACCTAATTTCACAGCTATCTGAAGTGGCAATCGTTATATAGCAGCTTATCTATGATACATTCAAGATAAATGATACAATTTATTACTTGCCCATAAGCTAAAACACAGCCTGTTTAATACCTTTCCTTAAATTCCACCTCTACACTACAATATACTTGAGGTCTATGCAAAAAGTAGCTACCTTTTATATAGGAAATGGATGATTAAGTCTTTGGTGCTGTAAAAGCAACTTCATTTAAACATCACCACCATCACCAAAAAAAAAAAAAGAAAGAAAAAAAGAAAGAAGAAAGGAAAAACCCAAGACACACTTCCTAGGAAGAAAAGCATGTAATTTCTGTCCCTGACGGAATGTATTAAATAAGCAAACACCACCAACAAGCAAAACAAGTACTACAATGTAAAAATACTTTCAAAAAAACCCTCTCACATGCATAAATGAAAAATTGCACACAAAGAACTCACATCTTTTCAAGCTTCAATAGTAAATATCCTGCTACTACTTATTAAATACTGCATGGTTTGCCCAAGCTAAGGTGAAACCACATCATGAATCAATGAGCAATTTGCATTTTCTTTCATTATCTACTCAAAGTCATGCCTACTGCACCTCTAAATATTTTATTAAGTCCAATTATACAGCAAACACTCCCAAAATAAACGTAGATTGTATTGCAGTTTTACTTAACAGTATATAAAATGCTGTGTTGTGACAGATATCAACTATCCATTAGATACTGAATCACTTTTTCTTAAGCACTACTAACTGCTTGCTTTTCTTGAAGCTAGATCATTCTGAAAAATCAGACAGCAGAATTCAATTCAGCTATAGCAAACATGCTGCCCTCTTAGTAAGGAAAAAACAGCTACAACCTGAAATCATACCACACAAAACCAAAAATGAACATTACTCTATCAAAAGAAAACTAAAGAGTAGATCTGATTTTTAAGTGCTGCAGTCCTCAACATTTATATATAGGTAATAACATTAACAACCTCAAATATTTAAGGCACTATGTGTGGGAACGGTTTACAATGCAGCTGAGATTATTAGAACAACATTTAAGAGCAAAGTCTAGGCAATATTTTGCCCATGCAAAGACACATGCAAATGTAAAGAACAATAGCTCAATTTCTTAGGTAAGTGACCCAACATTTACACACTAAGACACGGATAATACAATTCACTTGTATGCTGAGATTCTGACGTATGTGCATCTGTTGCTCTAAGTCTGTACACAGAATGGCTTCCCAAATATGGACGTGTCTTGCACTAGTTAGAAGGCAATTTTATAAAAAATAGCAGGAGCAAAACTGAACTTCTGCTCCCATAAGTCACCTGTCTAGAGTAACTACATAAGAAGATAACATGACCAAAGACAAGTTATACCAAATGTGCAAAACACATTAAAAGTGAGTTTTTTTAAAGCTCAAAGTTGTTTAAATTGCACCCAAGTCTACATGATTCAAAAATAATTTTCTTGTGCCATGGCTAATATTTATTAAATACCATGTTTTTATTTTTAATCAAATGTTTTTATCATTGAGCTTCCTCAATATGCTCCTTTTGAGATTTCACATATATGGATACTGGCTGAGTTTTGTTGGACTCAATGGAAATCCAGTATATGCAGGTGATGCTGCAATGTAAGAATGTGGTGGGAAGATTGGTTTGTACTGAGTCTGATGAATGGTTGGGGATGGTAACAGACGGGGATTTATGCCCACTGGGACCTGGTGAACTATGCCACTGGGATGGGAGATATTATAAGTTGGATGATGCTGTAACATAGGTCTTGAGGTACATGGAGAGGCTAAGAGGTGGGCCACGGGTGCAGCACTACTGAGGGCAGCTGATGATGGGTAAGGAAGTAGAGTAGGCTGTCCTCCGAGGTGCGTGTTTCCAGCCAGGTGTGCGTGCACGGCTGTGTGGTTGGGACTTCCATGAGAAAGAGTGAATGGATTACTGGTAACACTAGCAGAGATATAAGCATGCTGTCTTCGATGTCCAAAGTTTCCATTCCACTCCTGATGCCCAGATCCAAAGTGCTGAACCTATCCAAAACAAATAAAACAAACAAACAAAAACACTAAATACATATTTAAAAGTTTAAAAGAAAGTAAGAAAGGAAATTACAATAAGCTGTGACTGATAATCCATAAAGAACCTCTCAAATCTTAGATTGTATGAAGTATAAAGAGAAAACTAATGATTTTATATATTAGTAATAACATTTTAATATTTATCACTACCTATTATTACGATATAAACATTGCCTCTACCACTGCTAGTATCTCGACCCTCCCACCACTACTAACAGCTACCACGTGTGAAGCACTTATACAGAGGCCTAACATTTACATACAAGACATTATTTAATTCCAAAACAACACATGCTACAGCGATCACTCCCATTAACTGTGATCTAGATTTGCTAAAGAGACCTGGCCAAGGTAATATACATTACCTTGGTATGTACCTTGGTATATATACATTACCTGGTATTTGGCAAAACCAGGATTTAGATAAAGGCTTTACTCCAATAACTGTGATCTTCTCTTTCCCCAAGTGGAAACTCAACTGCTAAGCACAGTGCTGAATACACGGAAAGTACTCAATGTAGCATCTCTCACTATCACCACGACTAACACATGGAAGTGTAGCCATCTGGATGCCATATCTGAGTCTCCATTAACCTGACTCATACTGTTGTCCCCACCCTGGTGATTCCCTGAGACACCAGCACACCAAACTGGCAGACCCACCTATGCTATTTCTAGGGGTTTTTCCCTATGAATAGCCCATCTTGGCTCATGCTTCAGATTTTCCTAAAACCTCTCAAAACAAGCAGCATCTAGCCTTAGTGTGCCCGTATCTCTCACTAAGTAGCCCCAGGCCCGGCCCTAGCAGTGGCTGACCAAGGTTCACAACTTGGCCTCTCCTGGGTACCTCCAAACCCAGCTCAAGTAGCAGCCTTCTGCAGATTGCTTCATAGCTCAAGACAAGAGGTCCTGGGCAGAACGCAGGCAGCAAATGACCTTGGCCTGCACTTCCCAGGAGGCTCCAGAGCCAGTACACCCAGTGGACAGCTTCAGACCATGTTGAAGCACTACCCAACCACCTCCACAAACGACACACTCAAGGGACGGAATTCAGCAGGCACCAGAGCCCAGCTGACATGACTCCTGCTCTGTGGGGAAGGCCCCTGCACAACTGATCCTCCTTGGTGGTCGTGGCTAGTTCTTGCAGCTGATTAGCCTGGGGGTAAGTTCCTCCCATAGATGTGTCAACAGCAATCAAGGCTCAAGTACAACAGGAAAGTGTACACAGCCCACAAGGTGGGCAGGCGGCACACCTAGAGTACCCAGCTTGGGTGATCAGGGAGGCTGTGCCACTAGACCTTACCAGATACCTACCACATTAGGCTACTCTGTCAAGCCTGGGAGATATAGCAGCTCTACCTAATACATAGAGAAAAACAGAGGGAGGCTGCCAAAATGAGGAGACAAAGAAATACCTCCTAAATTAAAGAACATAACAAAATGGAAATAGAAAAAGAACTAAAGAAAGTGGAAACAAGCAATTTACAAGATGCTCAGTTCAAAACACTGGTTATCAGGATGCTCAATAAACTTAGGGAGAACTTTTACACACAAAAAAGTACATAAAAGCCATAAAAAGGACATTAAAACCATTAAAAAGTCAGAAATGAAGAATACACTAATTTAAATGAAGAATAGTTTATAAGGAATCAACAGGAGAGTAGATGAAGCTGAGAAGCAAATCAGAGATTTGGAATATAAGGAAGCAGAAAAACACCCAATCAGAACAGCAAACAGAATAATGTAAGGAGCCTGTGCCACAACTTCAAAAATAGTAACATTCACATCACCGGAGTGCCAGCAGGAGAGGAGAGAGAGCAAGAATTTGAAAACCTATTTGAAAATCATAATGACAGAAAACATTCCTAACCTTGAGAAGGAAATAGACAAACAGACATACAAGTCCAGGCATCTCAGAGAGTCCCAAACAAGATGAACCCAATGAAGCCCACACCAAGACAAATCATAATTAAAATGCAACAGGTTAAAGACAAAGAATCTTCAAAGCAGCAAGAGAAAAACAGTTAGTTACCAACAAGGGAGCTCCCAAGAGACTGTCAGCTGAGTTCTCAACAGAAACTTTGCAGGCCAGAAGAGAATGGCAAGGAATATTCAAAGTGATGAAAAGCAAGGATTTAACCAAGACAAGAGTATTCTACCCAGCAAAGCTATCATTTTGAATAGAAAGACAAATAAAGAGCTTCATAGGGATGAAAAAAATTAATGGAGTTCATCACCACCAAACCAGTATTATACGAAATGTTAAAGGAGAAAGAAGATGGGCAGAGGAGGAAAAAGAAGAGGAAGAAAAAGAGGAAGAGGAGGAAGGACATGAAGAAGAGAAAGAGGATGGATAAAAAATATGAACACAATGGTGATAAATACATATCTATCAACAAATGAATCTAAAAAATGATAAATGAAGAACAGAAACAGGCTGATAGAGACCATTTTGATGGTTGCCAATGGGAGAGAGGATGGGGGGTGGGTGAAAAAGGTGAAGGGATTAAGAAGTACATATTGATCATTACAGAATAGTCATGAGAATATAGTTATAATAATAGTCTAATAACTATACATGATGTCAAATGGGTACTAGATTTATCAGGATGATCACTTAGTAAGTTATATAATATCTAATCACTGGGGTGTACACCTAAAACTAATATAATATTGTATGTCAACTGTAATTGAAAAATGAAAAATAATTTAAGCTAAAAAATGTAGCCATCAATCCATTAATGTGCATTCTGATTTAAAGGGACTAAGAAGACAAACTAAAATATAGTAAAGAGAATCTAAGATCTTAACTTTCTGAAAAAATCAAGTGTTGTGGATAACCTACTTAGTTATCCTATCATCAGGATTATTACTCTTCAGTCACTCAGGATAACGAAAAGGGTAAAATTTATTAAGATTGCATATAGTTTCACAATCTTCCCCCCCGCCCCAAGTGAAATACCGCTGAACTTGAATCCCAAAGACTCTTCCTTAGAAATTCCAAAATGTACCTGACTGAAATTCAAATGCTGCTGCTGGAATGCTGATGTCAATTTCTGCGGACGACTACCCACTGTAGAAGGCTGGTTTAATCTTCCGGGAGCAGATCGTCCTTTTATTAATGGCTGGCATATAGAATCTGGCAATGAACAAAATATTAAAGTTAATGCTTTTTCTTTCTCATATAAAAATTACAGTCTTTAGATATTTTACACAACAGTGACTTGAGAAACTTAAAAGTAAATGATCAAATTGAAAATTCTGAGATGAGGTTTGGCAATGCTGTTCTCTGTGTTCCTAAATTAAAACCTTTTAAGGGACTATGGAGGAAATAGGGAGGACTCAGTTTACCTGAGTTTGCCATATGCTCATCGGCAGTTAATCCATTTTCTAGCCCCATAGGTGGCACCACAACAGTGCAGATGGCTGGTTTGGTTTCTGTGCTAGCAGAGGTCCCCAGTTCTGTGTTCTGATGAGTGTCCTCTGCAAATGGACTGTCATGTCCCGAAGAGTCTGATGTTGGAGAGCCATCCACAGTGTCACAGCCACTTTCCTGCTCTTCATCTGATATACTGCACCAAGAAAGGATCTTTGTGAACAGCATGTTTTTCACACTAAATCCAAAGTTAAATAACAGCGAGGCTCTAGCAGATTGGTGACGATCTTATTCAGTTATTTCATATCTAATTACTTCTTTCTTGCTCAATAACATTTTTTCATAAATTTTCTAGACTCTCACATAAATTGTCTCTTCAGACTGCTAACCCTAATTCTGTCCTGTTTAGGAACATCCTTTTAGCACTGAATTTTATCTCCTTCCCTTTCTCATTTAATCCTTAGTAGTAGTTGTTCATAAATCCCACTTTATAAATTTTAGAAAATGTCATCAAGATACGACAAAAGAAGCACTCTTCTGGATAATTTAAATGACATGAACAAGCATTACAGATGTTTCAGATTGAATTCTGATGTTAAGATACATCGCTTTAGTGGTAGGTAATTTGGGTCCTTTCTAACTAAACAGTTACCTGAAAGATCCTCTGAAGGCCTAGCCAGGGTCCCATTATTTCCCTTCTCTTCTCTTCCTGGCCCTCTCGGGCCCGGACAACATCTCTCCTTAGGATTTCTGCAGCATTTGTTATCTGTCTTACTCATTCATTTCATACTTAACAGTTTGAAGCATCTCTTTTTAGATGTATATTTTAGGCACATATTTTATCTATATGTCTTATACATACATTTATATATGTGTATATACATTTTCATATGTATGTGAATATTTATATGTGCAGTATCAACTTTCAAATTCATTAAAAGCAATTTATAAGAAGATATGTTAAAGTTTCTTTATATCTTCCACAGAGCTTTCGTTACAGGTATTCCACAGCATGTTTCCTGACTTAGGAAAAAGAGAAGACAAATGTATAAAATTAAGACTTAAGATTTATTCACATTTTGTTTCCACCTTAAAAAATTCTAAAGGCTAAGATCAAAGGTGCTGCGCTGACAGATTTGTGGCCCAACATTTAATGTGTCAGCACATTGCCATGCTGGTTAGAGGAGCTTACTACTCTAGCAGCGATGCATGTTCCTGGGCAACAGGGAAGGTAGGCAAGAAAATAGGGATGAAGCCGCGCTTATCAACCACCAAAGAGAGGCAGGCCTGTGCTCAATCCACTGAGCTACACCAGCCACATCAATTTTTCTTTTAGATCAGTTCTATAACAATAAATAAAATTATAATGTAAAACCTGAGTTATAAAAATTGATCTAGTTCAAAAATTATGTTCAAGAGAGAAGCCACTGCAGTAAAATGGCAGGCATTTATTACCTTAACCAACTATAAAAGAAATCATAGGCTTTTTAGCTGACTTAATATTTATTTTACATACCACTACTGAAAGACCTTTACCTGTTAGGTCTCTTGCAAGGGGATGGGCTGGACTGCCCTGAGGAGCTGGTGCTCAGAGTACTGTCAGGACTACTCAGTGAGCACATCCGGTCGATGTTCAAAGTGCTCTGGCAAGCTTCACAATCTAGGCTGCCTTTACATCTAGTGAGAGAGGGATGAGAGGAACAAAACCATGAGAAGATACTCCTGAGGAGCCAAAAATTAATGTATTTGATTATGAATATGAATGAGTTAAGAGAAACCTAGATGGGCAAAAATCTAATGCTTATAAATAGAGGGAAAATGATGCAATAACCATGTTAAATACCATTTAGAAAGTTTACTCCAAGACATGGACAAGGACTAAGTCACAGAAAGCTATTTTTCACCACACCTGGGGGCACCATCATCATTATTTAAGGATGCAGCACAAACACAGGGAACTGCTCTTGGCACTTACTCTCTGAGAGAATGTCTCTGGGTTGTCTCTTCCTCGTCAGTGTCACTGCTGATAGTGATCACACTCACTGCAGGGCTTGGGGAGTCAGCAATTACGATAGTTTGCCGCTGTTTGTCTGAAACTGATGAATCAGAGTCCTGCCTGACAGATGTTTCACAATTTCTTGCCTCTCCTGAGTTATGATTGTCCTGTGTCTCTATACAACTTACTTCCTCGACATCTTTCCCATTTCCTATCTTTGGAGAAATAAATGTTGAATGTGGGATATTGGTATTCTGCAATGCATTACTCCTGCAATCAAAGAAATAAAGTGTCATTTTAACAATCAAAATAAGAACATGACATTTTTTCTAAGAAATCTTGTTAAAATGAACAATGTGAACTGTCATTTGGCTAAAGATCATGTATGTAACATACTAACATACAGATCATAAGGTCTGTGAAATATAAAATATCATCTCTAGAAGTATCAATGTAGCTTGTATTATTACATTTGAATGGTCAATTTTTTTTGGTAAATGTGGTATCTGTGTGTCTAAAATTGTCTAAAATTATAGGTAGATAATAAACAAAAGGGCAATAAAGACAGTCTTACCAACTGAAAGCATTTATTTCCTCTCTTCCTGGCTCCCATTCCATTAGTTTTACCAAAATACCTCTGAGAAATTGAGAAGGGAGCTGGCTTAGTGTTTGCAACAAAGCTATCAAAGAGGTCATTTTGAATACAACAGAGTGACCCTTTAGTGTACATGCAAAATTTATCTTAAAGATTAATATTCAAAATGCAGAGCAAAGCTAAAAAATATCAACACCAACCTGTTCTGGCACAGTTTATTCTTCTTTGCAGCAGCAGGCTGAGGCCAGACAACATGTGCAATGCCCACACTAATTGGCTGAGGAGCCGATAAAGTTATCTGATTGGTTAGAAGAGGTTGCGGCAACACTGAGCTATACTGATTGCTGTGTGAAATCATCTTCCTAGGGAGAAAGTTTAGAAAAATCAAATCCCTTCTTTACCAAGAGCTATTTTGCAAACTAGTCAGAAAATACTTCTGTTTTTAACTCACCCCCAGTCTCCAAGTCTTTGTGAACCAGCCACACCCTCAGAAGTTAAGGTAGCAGCAGCCAAGGGTGTTACCTGTTGCCAAGCAGGTACCAGCATCTGTTGTGTTCTACCAGACCATGTCTGCTGCACCAAAAAAGAAGAAAAAATGAAAAAGAAAAACTATTAAATTACAAGTGATTCTTCATTGCTAGATCTTAAAATCATAAATATATTAAACAATCATCTAATAATGTCAAAGTTACAGTCACTAATCTACAAAAGTTTGAATTCTCATCCAGGCCATATTGTTTCCCAACATTACAGGCTGATATTTTATGAATGGGTCAGTACTTCTACTTGAATAGGAGGAGGACAGTACATATGCAAAAACAATGAATTACTACCAACCTGAGAAAGAACTCCTGGCCGGATCTGAAGTGGCTGCACAGCTGGGGCCTGAGTTACAAGTGGAACTGTATTATCCACCCTTATTGAATAACTAGTGGGTTTACCATGAGTTGCAGGAATACCTGTAAAATAGAAAATAGTTCTCAAACATATATTAACTCAGAGAAAGAATTTTTTCTTTTAAAACTTTTAAACAATTGCTAAGTTCTGATTATGATTATAAAACCATCCCCTACATAAAATTTTTATAACATTAACAAAGCAATCTATCAGGAAAATGAGGTGCATTTTATTTACTTTGTGGTGTATTATTCCAAAAATTGTTATAAAGCTACTCCTTCTACTGTTTTAAAATGCATACTACAAATTTGGGTGAATCATTTATTTTTCTTGAAACTTCCTATTCTTTCAAAGTTTGCTATTATAGCTTTATTCTTCTGTTTGAATACTTCAGCCACTCTGATGAAGAACATGGAAAAGGTGGATCTGATTCAACATCCTGATCCTCCAGCACATTCACCTTTTCATACAAATTTTTAGCCGTGCTTAGCATTCTCTTCTTCAAAATTTTAATAGGATCTTAACTCTTGGCACCAAAGGGAGACTTTTATCAGAACTCTGCACTTCAGTGGCGATGAAGGTTTACATGATTCAAGAAAACTTGGGATGGCACACTCATTTTGACATCCAAAGGAAAAGGAAAAAAAATAACAACCTTTTCTGCCTAAAATAATGATACAACTATGCTTTGGTCAATGAGGTTTAATCTACTAGTATTTCTAATAGAGGGCTGCTAGAACTCCACGCCAAGTGCATTCCATTTTGCTTACTGGCTAGGAGAACTGGAAAGCAGGATATCAGCCACCTTATTGCTGTTAATGTTAATATTTTTATGCCATGCACTGCAAAGGGACATTGTAAATATAAAGTCTTATGATAGTAAGACTTGAGACAGTAAAGTAGTATCACCCCTACTCAGAGCTTTTGACTAACAAGATTTTACAGACACATCCTCCAAGATCAGAAAGCTCAGTTATTGAAATAAATCCACCATTTCATAATTCCAGTCTGCTGCACCAGTTACTTTCAATATAGTTTGGGAGATTAATATACTTTTCAGATAAAAGTGATTTTAGGTATCTCCAATCAGCCATAAGAGAAAAATACAATTGTTTTCTTTTCCCATTGAAATGCAACTTTATAATTTTTATTCCACAAATACTTTCAAGTGTTAATCCTCAAGAGAACAGTACTATGCTAAGTGAAATAGGTCAGAAAGAGAAGACAGACACCATGTGATTTAACTTATATGTGGAATCTAAAGAACAAAATAAATGAATAGAAACAGACTCACTAATGCAGAGAAATCACTGATGTTGCCAGAGGGGTGGGTGGTTAGGGCCTGGGTGAAAAAGGTGACGGGAATAAGAAGTAGAAATTGGTAGCTACAACATTGTCATGGGGATGTAAAGTACAGCTTGGACAGTATAGACAATAATATTGTAATAATTATGTATGGTACCAGGCAGGTACCGTAAATATTGGGAGGATCACTTCGTAAAGTACATGACTGTCTAACCACTATGTTATACACCTGAAACTAATACAAAATAATGTTGAATATCAACTGTAATTGAAAAATAAAACTTTAAAAACTCCTAAAGAAAATGTTAATTTTGTTGTTTATTTTCTTCACAGGAGTTTATTCTATTACTCAAGTGTTCTACCCTCTGAGCTCCACCTAAAGAACTAGACATTAATTAAGTTTAACAAATACCTACGCATTATTTTTTAAAACTGACTTTTTTGCCCTTTCCAAAAAGCATGTCTTGATCAGCAAATTCTCCAAGAAAAGGAATATAAGCCTATCCAGCCAGTGTAGATATATTGCAGCAATAGACAATCTCATCAGAGAAAAAAAGAATTCACTTTGACAAGGATTCAAAGACAGAGCAAATTCTCAAATCCCAACAAAACCACACTGCCCTTAAATTTTCCTTGTAATTATCATTGTAAGATGAGACTTCTACTATTATCTTCTTTCCTCAAGATGTCTAATTTTTTAATACTTACCAAAGGACATTTTTTTCATTGCTTCTACAGAGAAGAAGGGAGATAAACATCGATGCTAGAGAGAAGCATCGAATGGTTACCTCCCATACACACCTGGACCAGGGCTCAAATCCACAACCTATGTAGCCTGACCAGGAACTGAACCTGCAACTCTTCAGTTACAGGATGATGCTCAAACCAACTGAGCCACAATGGCCAGGGCAAGAGGTTTACTTTTCTTAAATCAAATTCAAAAGTATGGATGGTTAGGACCACAATTTTCTATTATAGATATTATGTTAGCTAAAACTTTTTGTTTGATTAGATTTGCTTTAATATCTGGAGAATGGGGCACAAAAAGCTTAAAGATTGGTCTAGTACAACAAAGGAAAATTTTTGCTGGAATGTATTTGATTTTAAAATAGTGATTTTCACTCAGAAGCCATGAATAACTCACTTTTCAGTTTTGCAAATAATGTCAAATGCTCATTTTAAATAGACAACCTACACTCAGATTTGTTAAATAAATGCTTGGCTGGGTCTCTACCCTTGAAAAGGGTACAATATATGAAAACAACATCTACCTATCTATACGTACATATTAAATCTATAATATTTAAAATACATGAAATGTATAATGAACTTAAATACTATATTTCCAAAGTAAAAAATTTAAAGAGAAGGAAAACAGACATAAAGTTTATTTTAAAATATAAGTTATAGGGGAGGGCTGGGGGGTGGGCTGGGATGGAGTTAAAAGGTAATTGTTCAATTATATTTGAACAATTAAAATTAAAATTAAAAATAAAAAGATAAAAATAGAACTACCTTATGACCCAGCCCCCCCCAAAAAATATATATATGCATGCTATAATGGTGCTATAAATGCTACTCAACAGTTGCCCAATAATCATTTTATTTTTTTAAAGTGCATTTTATTGATTATGCTATTATAGTTGTCTCAATTTTTTTCCTGGCCTTTATCCCCCTCCATCCTGCACTGCCACTGCCTACCTTCCAACATTCCCCTCCCCACAGTTCATGTCCATGGGTCATACATATAAGTTCTTTGGCTTCTCCATTTCCTATATTATTCTTAACCTCCCTCTGTCTATTTTGTGCCTACCTATTATGCTTCTTGTTTCTTGTACCTTCTATCTCCATTCTCCTTCTCCCCCTTCCCACAGATATCCCTCCATGTGATCTCCATTTCTGTGATTCTGTTGCAGTTCCAGTTGTTTGCTTAGTTTTTCTTTTTGTTTTTTAGGGTCCACTGTTGATAGCTGTGAGTATGTTGTCATTTTACTGTTCATATTTTTGATCTTCTATTTCTTAGGTAAGTCCATTTAACACTTCCTATAATATGGACTTGGTGATGATGAACTCCTTTAACTTGACTTTATCTGGGAGGAACTTTATCTGCCCTTCCATTCTAAGTGATAACTTTGCTGCATAGAGTGATCTTGGATGTAAGTCCTTGACTTTCATGACTTGGAATAGTTCTTTCCAGCCCTTTCCTGCCTGCAAGGTTTCTTTTTGAAAAATCAGCTGATAGCCTTATGGGAACTCCATTGTAGGTAACTCTCTCCTTTCTACCTGCTGCTTTTAAGATTCTCTCCTGATGTTTAGTCTTGGGTAACTTAATTATGATGTGTCTTGGTGTGCTCCTCCTTGGGTCCAATTTCTTTGGGACTCTCTGAGCTTCCTGGAAGTCTATTTCCTTCATCAGATTGGGGAAGTTTTCCTTCATTATTTGTTCAAATAAGTTTTCAATATCTTGCTCTCCCTCTTCTTCTGGCACCCCAATGATTCAGATGTTGGACACTTAAAGTTGTCCCAGAAGTTCCTAAGCCTCATTTTTTTAAATTCTTGTTTCTTCATTCTGTTCCAGTTGGACACTTATTTGTTCCTTTTGTTCCAAATCATTAATTTGAGTCCCAGTTTCCTTCCCTTCACTGTTGGTTTCCTGTATATATTCCTTTATTTCACTTTGTGTAGCCTTCGTTTCTTCCTTCATTTTGCGACTGAGCTCAATCAATTCTGCAAGCATCCTGATTACCAGTGTTTTGAACTCTACACCAGACAGGTGGTCTATCTCCTTGTTGCTTAGTTCTTTTTCTGGACCTTTGATCTGTTTTTATCATTTGGGCCATATTTCTTTGACTCTGGACACCTGTTAAGTGGTAAGGGGCAGAGCCTTAGGTATTTGCCAGGGCAAGGCAACCCTCTTTGCTGAGTTGTGGCACTGCCTTTAGGGGAGGGGTCAGAGAGGGAACAATGCCGCTTGCTCCACTCTCATCCCACTTTCCATTACTTCCCTCACTTCCCACAGGCAGATTGTGCCCTTTTAGGTGCTGATTCACAGGTGGGTGCATTTGTGTATGTTTTAGGACCCTGTGGGTCTCTCCAACGAACTCTCCTGTGAGGCTGGGAGTTTCTCCCACCACCACAACCTCCACAGATTTTTTTACAGCCTGGTTTTGAGTCTTTAGTTTCACACACCGAAACCCTGCTTTTCCTAGTCTGTCTCACTACCCCCATTGTTCCTCCCAGCATCTCCACGTGAGAATGTGGGGCTTCCCACGTGGTCCACTGCCTCGCCTTGCCACGCGATCTCTCTTCCCGGCTGCCAGTCTCCGCCCCTCCTATCAGACTGGATGAATGTTTCTTTAACTCCTTGGTTGTCGAACTTCCATACGAATGTTTTTCTGGCAGTTCTGACTGTTCTTTGTTTTAAAATTGGTTGTTATCCAGACTTCCGGCCAAGATGGAGGCGTAGGTGAGCACACTGTGCCTCCTCGCACAACGAAAATTAAAGACAACAAAGATTTAGAAACAAGAAAACAACCAGAACTGATAGAAAATTGAACTGTACAGAAGTCCAACAACGATTCATCCAAACTGGTAAGAAGGGCGGAGTCGTGGCAGGGAAAAGTGGAGGTTGGCTGACCCGGGGCGCACAGGCAGTAGTGGCTAACAGACACCAGGTGCACAGGCAGCGGCTAATGGACCCCAGGCACAGGGTGGCAATGGTGCAGACCTAGCGAGGCCACACAAGGCAGCTGGCTTGACTAGGTGGTCAAACATTCCCGCGCAGATAATCCAGACAAAGGGGAAGAGGCTGAAGGAACTGAAATCTGAAAGAGAGCAGAGCAAGCGCCATTGTTCCCTCTCAGACCCTGCCCCCACATACAGCATCACTAACCAGCAACTGGGCTTCCCTGCCCTGGGAAACATCTAGGGCTCCACCGTGTTACTATGTAACAGCCATGACCAGACAAAAAAACAAAAACAAAAACAAAAAAAAACAAAATGGCTCAAACCGAAGAACAAATCAAAGCCCCAGAGCCAATTTATCTAAGCGACCAAGAGACAGCCAACCTATCAGATGTACAGTTCAAAGCCCTGGTGATCAGGATGCTCACAGAATTGGTTCATTTTGCTCACAAATTAGATGAAAAAATAAAGGCTACAGTAAGTGAAATGAAGGAAAATGCACAGGTAACCAACAGTGATGGGAGGAGAACTGGGACTCAAATCAATGGAGTGGACCAGAAGGAAGAAACAAACAGCCAAACAGAAAAGAAGGAAGAAAAAAGAATTCAAAATAATGAAGAGAGGCTTAGGAACCTCCAGGACATCTTTAAACGTCCCAACATCCGAATTATAGGGGTGCCAGAAGGGGAAGAGGAAGAGCAACAAGTGGAAAGCTTATTTGAACAAATAATAAAGGAGAACTTCCCCAATCTGGCAAGGAAATAGTCTTCAAGGAAGTCCAGGAAGCTCAGGGAGTCCCAAAGAAGTTGGACCCAAGAAGGAACACACCAAGGCACATCATAATTACATTAGCCAAGATTAAAATGAAGGAGAGAATTCTAGAAGCAGCAAGGGATAAGGGCACAGTCACCTACAAAGGAGTTCCCATCGGACTCTCAGCTGATTTCTCAAAAGAGACCTTACAGGCAAGAAGGGGCTGGAAAGAAGTATTCCAAGTCATGAAAGTCAAGGACCTACATCCAAGATTGCTCTATCCAGCAAAGCTGTCATTTAGAATGGAAGGGAAGATAAAACACTCCTCAGATAAAGTCAAGTTAAAGGAGTTCATCATCACCAAGCCTTATTATATGAAATGTTAAAGGGACTTACCTAAGAAAAAGAAGATAAATAGGACAGTAAAAAGATAGCAAACTCACAGATATTAACAACCAGACCTAAGACAAAAGCAAACTAAGCAAACAACGAGAACAGAACAGAAACACAGAAATGGAAATCACATTGGAGCGTTAGCAACAGGGGAGTGGCAGGAGGAGAGAGGGGGGAAAAGGGTACAGAGAAAAAGCAGCATAAAAGGTGGATAGAAAATAGAGAGGGGGAGGGCAAGAATAGTGTGGGAAAGGTAGAAGCTAAAGAACTTATGACACATGGACATGAACTAAAGGGGGGGAATGTGGGTGGGAGGGGGTGTGCAGGGTGGAGGGGAATGATGGGGGAGAAATGGGACAACTGTAATAGCATAATCAATAAAATATATTTTTTAAAAAATAAAATAAATTGGTTGTTATCCTTCTTTTGGTTGTCGGAGGAAGCAAAGCATTTCTGTCTATGCCTCCATCTTGGCTGGAACTCTCTTCCCAATACTCATTTCAAAATGTTTGTTTGAAATAGACCAGCATATTGTGAATGAAAAGGGTAAGAAGACCAACAATGGAATTGTCTACAGAGATGCTAAAAACAAATTAGAGAGGGAAGCTTTCATTTCCAATCAGACACTATACTAAGATAAGAAACAACAAAACATATTTATACAGTCTGACTGTCCTTTTCCTGCAACTGTACCTGTAATGCAAGCTAACAAATATTATGCTCTATCTTCAATAGTATTGCTCTTGTCTTGAATAGGCTGATGAATCTGACAATATCTCTTTTTTCCCGTTATCCTTATTATGAATCACTCATATAGTTGCTAACATATGCACAGAAAAGTTACTAATCTTTTATAAATTATAAGCCACATAAAAATAAAAGATTTTGTCTAACCTCATTATGTGTTTTAAGAATGATGCTTAACCATGTTTACAAATGTGTCTCACAAGCCTCTTAAAGTTTTTCTTACAAATAGAAGATAGGCTCTGAAAAAAACTGCTATCCCAAAACCTGATGAAAAGTAACACACTATAGGTGGGTGACCCTCAAATTAACTTTGCTACATGGGAGAAATTATTATTTTTTTGAACCTAAGAATCTATTTGTTAGTACAAATTAAAAATTCATGGAAATGAAAATGCATTTGTCAAGACAATACTTAAATGATAACCTACAAAAAAATTCAGTCTTTCATGCCCAAGTACTTAAAACTAAAATGTCTACCACTTGCTCTCAAATGGTATATGTATGTCTTGATAGACAGACAGACAGAGTAAACATGGAAAAGTGTTAACCTATGGTAGAAGGCATGATATTATTCTTTGAACTTTTCTATGTCTAAATTTTTTTAATAATAAACAAGTGAAAAAAATAATAAACACAGCAGCATCTTTAGGAGTACCATCAAACAATCACTGAACCACAATTTCATCTTGAGAACCAATCATCTAAGTTGTTTTTCATATTTTTAGTGATACAAACCTTTCTCTCAATGATACCTTATGTGAAAACCCAACATATAAAAAAAAAGATGAAAGAAAAGGTACACGGGTTAAACAAAAGTGGCTAGGGAGCTGACATGTTTCCATTCTCTTGTTACCAAGCAGTCAATGCAACATACTCTTGGTGCTTTGTTAAACAGTGTGGTAGATACCTAAAAAAATTTTTTAATTGCTCAAATCCTTAAATCAAATAAAATTCAAATAACCTTTAGAATCCAAAAACATTAAGGGTTAGAAATGACTAACAGTAGTTCAGGCTGCTTTACCTGACTAAGGTTGAAGCAGGTTAATAAATGTGTCTAGGATAACACTGCAAATAGGAGAAACAGATCTACATCCCAGGTCAATTAGTGCCAACTTCCTTTATTTCCACTAAATATACAGTATTACCACCATGTTTCAAAGAGTCAGTTAGGGCCCCACTTGTAATTAACCTGTTGCTTTAAGATACAAGTAGATGTTAAATCTTAGCAAGAGCAAAATGCTATGAAAGGACCTAGGAAGTAGGGTTTTATTATGTTATTCCAATCCAAACTCTGCTGCTATCACCCTGTAAGAACCACTAAGAAATTCCTGCTGGAGAATTTCTGGCCTCTTCAAAGATATTCTGCCACTCGTGACACTTGAGGATTTAATTTGTTATTTTTATGTAAGGATATAATCTGATTTAGTAGAAATCAATCTTTAAAAAAAAAAAAACAGCTCTTTGTATGCGTAAAGAACAAGACTATAACATTTGGGACAGAACTCCTTTGACCAAAATTTATACAAGTGAACTCTCAGACACTTTAACATTTAGCGATGGTAGATAATATGTATGTGCCCAAACATCTGGAGCAGTGACACTCCGTGCAGGCCAACCCAACTGTCATATGACCCATTCTGTTACTGATGACCATAATGGAGCTCCCGTCAAGAAAGGAACATCACTGCTATAAAGTTTACTAACTAGCTTAAATTAAATTCAAATGTGGCACCAAATGTAGCAAAAACTATGCAGTATATTTAATGGATAGATAACTAAATTTGTTTGGGAATAATGCATGCCTAAATTAAAAGTGTAATTTGAATTAAAGAATACCTTGAATAGCTGGGGGACAGATAATCAGTGTCTGCTGAAAAGCATCGCCACAACCAAAGTGTGCAGTTCCAGCCTGCAGAGGGATCCCATGGTGCACCACTGAGTGAGCAGATGTGGTCAGCGCCTAAAACGATCAGCGCATGTGGTGTTACACAGAACAGTCTTCTCACTGCTGCCCACGTAACTAAAACAAATTTCCAAAAACCATAATGCTATGATAAAAATGGGTCCAGAGACCAATTCCACTGGACTCTACTATACGTAGAGCTGTGGCACAGAAGGGGTGGTAGAGGATATGGAAAGAATGAAAGGAGAAAGGAGAAAATGAATCTGGGCAGACATACTCCAGCTGTTACCCTGAAATATTACCGATTTAAGAGAAGAGCCACAGAAGACCTAACTGGCAACGTAACGCCTAACTCCTGACATGAGACTTCTGTATACTTCAAAAGCAAAACAAGCAATTTTAAAAGGTATAAATTATTAAATTCTTACCTGACTTCTTATTGTGCCAATTTTAGTAAAATTTGCTGTCAGATTAGCAGTACTGTTTGACGAAACTGGCCTTAAGATTGAAGTTTTATTGTGATTACTTGTGTCACATGAATTTGGGTGGGACTTACAAATATCCATAATATGAAAACAGGACTTAACACTGCAAGAAAAAAGAGTGGAGGAAAGGTTAATTGTAATATTATTTTAAATGTTTAGAGTAGTCTAAAATTAATGTACATTAATTTAAAAATTATTTCCAAAGGAAAAAGATTCTATGACTTGCACTTATCTGCTTATTTCCAATACTGTTTCTACCAGGAAATCCTACAAGACTGAATTTTAAAGCAAGTAAAAGTGTATTTTATATCTGCGATAGTTTTTAAGATATCAAAGTAACAGTAAGAATTGTTTGGTTAGCACACTATTAAGTTTATGACCCCCAATCTAAGTAATTTTTCTTAAATTTCAAGATCTCTACATCCCTAAATTAATTGTACCAACTATGAAGTTATATTATTTTTCAGGTGTTTATATATGGAAATCGTTAGATATTTTTAAGTGGTGGGGCGTGGGTTACAGATAGTAGTTTAACTTTATAAAAACACCAGTTTTTTTAAGGGTAATCCACAATAGCAGATATTGTTTATACCTATAACTTCTTCATTTGGCCTTTTTAAAATATGAAAAGAAGGCATTTTAAGTCATTTGTTTTGCTCCCTCCTGCCTATAAAAAAGAGGTCTGGGATTCAAAGAACTTGAGAGACTGGCCTAAGGCAATTCTGGTAATGTGTTTTCAATTGGAGCATACATTTTTCTCTACTACCCCATTTAGAAAACAAAAGAAAACAAAACAAAAAACCCTTCTTTCTTTCCACAACACACAGCAGAAAGGAGGAAGGGGAGAAAAGCAAATGGTGTGAAGGGAAATTGAAAATAGAGTTTGAAAGACTCAAAAGAGGAAGAACTGTTAACATTTCCTTCTAGTATATATATGCCTGGTTACTATGGTAAGAATGTCATATAAAAACAAAACCACTTGGTCATTTTCAGTCTGGTGTTTTAGAAAAAGAACACTGGAATGCAATTGAGACTTGTGTTGTTCTAGTTCTACTCTGCCACTTACTAGCCTATGTGATCTTGGCCACGTTAGCATGACCTCTTCTGACTCAGTTACTTATATTTAATGAAGAAATTAAATCATTTTTCTAACAAACTGATTTTTTTTAAAAAGTATATTATTATTTCTCCAGAACTGCTTTAACAAATTTGAAGCTAACATACTGGGTGCTATGAGGAAAATCTAGAAGATGTTTCATGGTAACAAAAGGGTGGTTCAAAGTTTCAGCTGGGGTAATTCTTAAATCTGCATCGATCAGCAACATTTTCTTCAACAGACTAACAAATTCTCTTCTATCAGCTTTCTCAGCCAAAAGATCACTTCCTTCCAAATCCATCACTGTGTTCACCTGCAAAACCAAAATTTTAAGTCACCAAATATTTCACAGTTAAAAAAAAATACAACACAACATAGGAAAGAACAAAGAACCACAATTATTTTGAAACAAGAAAGAACAACTGAATTTATCAAATTCTCAAAATGTTTTCAAGTACCAAATAGTGTTCAAAGCAGGAAAAAAAACTTTTCACTAAACAAATATCCATTTCTAATGAAATATAAAAATACTTGTTTGCTAGGATTTTCCCTTTTAAAGAAAATGTTTTTTACCAAAGAACAGGATAGCATAAATTAAATATATAATAAAGACAAATGCAATCTAGTGCCTAAAATGTTAAAACCTTAGAATCAATTTTGTGCTTTTGAAAAGGTTAAAAACTGCAAGTATTCTACAGTCATTTAGAAAATGATTGACATGTTTCCACATTGTTGGCAATCAAGTCTACCACCTTCAGCATTAAGATTCACAAATGTGACTGTGCTACTTACATGCACTATATCATCCAGACTGTTGAAAATGTACTTTCTGGCTTCTTTAGACTTCATTCCTGTCTCTGCCTCATGTTCTTCTAGTGTCTTATTGAAGATATCAAAGAGAGAAAACAATGTATTATTACCCATCATTTGTAAGTTCTTATTCCTGTAATTCTGGCACATTTAGTCTAATATATTGAATATTTTAAGGGAAGTAGTAGTTTCGAAAGAGTTACCAGCATAAAGGTATTTTTTTAAAGTACAGAAGAATGAGAAGAGCTTTGTTCAATTTAAAAAATTTCATCTATAGCAAACTCCATAAACAAAATATTACAAATTTAATTACTGAGGATTTACTGATCAGCCCAAAGATCCAGGAATAAATTAGGTACCTCAGTTAGTACTAAGTGGTTAGATTCAGTCCCTGTCCTACAAAGCTTAAAAATGTAGAACTAGCTAGAGAATGAAACACACAACACAAAAGTAACTATACACATACAATTTTAGAAACCATTCAACTTGAGTTAATAACGATGTTGCCAGGTTAGACAATGAACTAAATCATTCAAAAAGGGCCTTCCTAGAAGTTAAAAAGGGCTGGAGGAAGGGAGAGGGTGTCGAAATGAAAATTCAAATGAAGAAAACAGGCAATAAAATTAAATTAAGCATGGGGGATATTATCCATGCCAATGAGGCATCAGAGATAAATGTTTTTCTAAATATATATTTTTAAATGAATTACCTTTAATCTCCAACCAGAATGAGAGATATCTGTTTCTCTGCAAAAAAATCTTGTGGATTTTGTACCCACATTTAACAACTGTTCTCCTGGTAAACCTTGAGTCTGAGATATGTATCGAATCTGAAAATAATTTACAAAACAGAAGGGTTTATTCTTTCATGCCACAGATATTAACTGAACACATATTATATATCAGACACTATGCTAGATATTAAGAATTAAATGATATTGTCTGTGCTCTCAAGAAATTCACAGTCCAGTGGGGAACACACAGGTCAATCATTATAATGCAATGTCATAAGTACCAAAATAAGTGCATGCTTTATGGAAAGACAGAGAAGGGATACCTAAAATTATAGTCGCATAATGTTCCAGAAGAGGTGATGCTCAAGTTGGGTCTTAAAGAACAAATAAGAGTTTGTTAGCCCTGTAGGAGCAGGGGAAAACCTAATCTATTATGAGTTATGTTAAGGTTATAATATGAATTAATACGGGAAAAATCAGGAGAAAATGCCCACATGTCCGAAGACTGGAAACAACAGAGGGTTCACTAAGGGAAAAATGGCAAGAGATGAAATTGAACCAAAAGGCAAAAGGACTTATCAGTAGGTCAAGAAGTTTGGGCTTTACTCCAAGAAGTAAGAAACCACTGGAGATACCTAGGAAGGAGTTAACAAGTTACATTTTTAACGTAATGTCTAAGAATGGTGAGAGGAGGCGGCCAGAGGAGAGATAACTAGGGCCTGCACTGAAAGACTGAGCTGGGAGAGAGAGGAAGAGGTAGATTCAAGAGACGCAGATAGATAAAGACTTGGTGAGTTATGACTGCGGGGGCATTAGAGGGATCATGTCTACGTCACTGGTGTGGTTGAGTCAGGCGAGGAAGAGGCACAGCGTGGAAGAGCACTCTCAGAACAATGAAAAGTTGCAGCCTCAGGGCCTCTGAACTTAACCTCCTTACTTTTGGAACACTCTTTGCCCAGGAATCTGTATGGCTCATCTTTCCCTTCCTTCAGCACTCAGCTCAAATGTCACTTTATTCATGAGGCCTTCCAAGACCCACCAACAAATAATAAGCTCTCCACAACCTCCTAACTCTACAACTTCCTTACTCTGTTGTTTTTTTTTTCTTCACCATGTTTTTTACCAACTGATATTCTGAATGACTACTTTCCATCTTTTCTTACCCTACTCTTCATTAGAATGAATGTTAAGTTTCATGAAGGGAAGTACTTTGTTTTGTTTACTTATAGACCCATGATAATGGATGATACACAGTAGGCCCTCAGATATCCTTTCCCCAATTTAATGGCTGGGAAGCACAGGGAATAAACAGAGGCTTAACTGCTCTAAACTATGTTTGAGAACACAGGGTTTTTATTTTTTTTAAACCTCAAGGACTCTGCTCTATCAACTAATCCATCTTACCTGCATCTTCTATTTCCTCTTCTCTTTGAGATCTTTCCACTCAATTTACAAAAATGTTTACTATCTTCTATCTCCCCCTGCCAAATAGCCCTTTACTGTTTAAAACTCTTCGCATTCACTTAAGAGCCCTAAAATAGTAACCTACACTTTACTTCTCATGTCAATACAGTACAAGCTGGATATTACTATTACTCCCATGATAAGGTACTAAGATAAGTAACAGCCTATTAATAATTGACACACTTAATAGTCACATATTAATCCTTATTCTACTGATACGATTAGCTATATTACCTTTTTACTTAAAAACTCTGCTCCTTCCATTTCCACAACATTTTTTTCTGGTTCACTTCCTTATTCTTGAGTCTTTAATTGCCTTCTTCCAGTTATTCTTTATATGAGTGTTTCAGAGTTTTATATGTCATCGTTCCTTCTACAAGCTCCAGTGCCCATGGTTTTATCTCTGATTCTGCCCATAAATATTTATCTCTTGCTCTGGACCTGCAGATTCATCAGCTGGCCTTTAGGTATCTCAAAGTGAGCATATTCTAAACTGATTTTCCCTGAAATCTGTTAATCTTCATGTTTTCCCCCGCTTTGATGAATAGCAACCCAAACACAAAAATCAGAAGCCTGAAATTTATGACAGACAAGTACCTCTCCCTCATCCTCCTCCCCACAACATCCAAAACCTGAACAATTTTACCTTATGAGTATTTTTCATAACAGCCCCTCCTCTCCACCCCTATTTCAGGTCTTCTTCAATTCTGAGTTACACAATTTCATGAGTCTCCGAATCAGTACATCTGCCTCCCTAATGACCCCATCCACTCACCCCCAGTTTATTGTTCACGTGGCTAACAGCCATTTTGCTAAAATGCAAATCTGTCGCTTACCCTGTAAAAAAATTACTCCCTGCAGAATGATTCCAAACTTCTAATCATGGCACACAGGACCCCAGCTTTGTCTGTCCTGCTCTATACATGCTCCTGTACCACACTAAATTTTGCATCGGCTAGTTTCGCTTTCCTAGATTGCTCTGTAACTCCTACCTCATGCTCCCCTGTGCAGGTTGCCCGAATTCTCCAAATCCATGTGACAAACTTTTACTATTCCTTCTTCAAGCCTCAGTTCAAGGATTTCTCCTCTGTAAAGCAATGCCTAACCAGCCCAAACAGGGGTGATCACTTTCTTTCTGCGCTACCATCACACCTGGAACACATCAATTTTAATGCCTCCATAAGTCTGCATTACAATTATTTTTTAACGTGTTTTCCCTACTAGACTGTGAGCCTCCTGACAACAGATTCCATGTTTATCCACATTTGTATCCTCAATTTTATATGAAATAACTAAAATCTCCTCCTTATAAATTAACTTCATTTCATTAAAATGTGGTTCTTTCTCCTCACCCCACTTTCCCCAATGGCTGAGTTCTTTGTTTCATGGAAACAAAAAATAGAAAAGTACTAAGAGTTCAGTACCTAGATGTTACATCAGTCTCTTAGACAGTAGGAAAGGTGTTCAACAATTCAACTTCAACAAACATACACAAAACATTATTATACATGAGATGTTAAAGACAAGCAGATGAATAAAATATGGTGCTGATCTTCAAAAGCATGTAATTCAGTAGAATAAATATTTAAGCACATACTATGCAATTAAGCTAGGAAGTGCCATTATGAAAAAGAAAACAGGCTTGACTGGTGTGGCTCAGTGGATCAAGCACTGGCCTATGAACCAAAGGGTCGCAGATTCAATCCCCAGTCAGGGCACATGCCTGGGTTGTAGGCCAGGTCCCCGATAGGGGGCGCACAAGAGGCAACCACACACTGATGTTTCTCTCCCTCTCCTTCTCCCTCCCTTCCCCTCTCTGAAATAAATAAAACAGAATCTTAAAAAAAAAAGAAAAGAAAAGAAAGAACACAAAGTTCTAAAAGAGCAGGGAATAGAGTATCTAAGAAGGTGGTATGGCACTGGAAACAAAACAAAAAGCATCAAGTGAAGTTGTAAGTTTATTTTTTTATCACAATGCCTGCCCAATCTTTTTAAGAGAAATTGTTCCATATATAATCTCTAATACATGAAGGGACCCACCTAATGCCTCCCCTGTCCCCAGTGGGTAAAAGATAAGAACCTGACTCAGAAGCAATTAATTCACAAATTGGCCTTGTGAACTAAAAATAGAAATAACCTAAGCAAATCAGATTTACTGTATTAGGAATGTAAATAAGAAATATTAATTACTCTTTTGGAATGAGCTGAAGTGTGATAAGGTAGAGCTGAAGTTTGAAGGCCATGCTAACCTAAGCAAAGTTAAGAGTGAGTAGAGCCCTGGCCAAGCAGCTCACTTGGTTAGAGTGTCATCATGATAGGCCAAGTTCAATCTCCATTCAAGGCACATTAAAGAAGCAACTTGAATGCATAAATAAGTACAACAACAAATCGATGCCTGTCTATCTGTCTCTCTCTCTCTGTCGCTCCCTCCACCCGCCTTCCCTTTTCTCTCTCTCTAAAACCAATAAACTTTAAAAACTGGAAGCAGAGACCTCTGGTCAAGTTGACAGTATAAGTAAAATCACCTAGTCCAACAACCACATTACTCCTGTTACTCGCATCCTCCCACAACCACATCAAAATTACAACTAAACTACAGAACCACCATCATTCAAGACCACCTGAAATTGGGCTGAATGAAAGTTCTACAACTGGGGAACTAAAGCAGCAGCCACATCAAGACTGGTAGGAGGGGCAGAGACATGGAATGGGCTGGTCCCACAACTATGGTGGATAAAAATTGAGAGGGTTATCTCAGCTACAGAGGTCCACCTGAGGAGTGAGGGGTCCCAGCCCTACAATAAACCCCCCAGACCAGGGTTGCCAGGAAAAGAAGTCCCCATACCTTCTGGATGAGTGAATCTAAAAAGCAGCAAGTGAAAAGAAGTTAGTTACCTACAAAGGTGCTCCCAAGAGACTACCAACTGATTTCTCAACTTTGCAGGCCAAAAGGGACTGGCAAGGAATATTCAAAATGATGAAAAGCAAGGACCTATAACCAAGATTGTTCTACCCAGCAAAGCTCTCTTTTAGAATTGAAAGACATATTAAAGAGCTTCACAGACAAGAAAAAGCTAAAGGAGCCCTGGTGTGGCTCAGTGGAATAAGCACTGGACTGTGAACCAAAGGGTCACAGATTCAATTCCCAGTCAAGGCACATGCCTGGGTTGTGGGCCAGATCCCCAGCATGGGGCATGCAAGAGGCAACCACACATTGATGTTTCTCTTCCTCTTTTTCTCCTTCCCTTCCCATCTTTGTGAAAATAAATAAATAAAATCATAAAAAAGAAAAAGCTAAAGGAGTTCATCACTACAACACCAGTCTTCTTTAAGAAGAAAAAAATATGAATAAAATGACAATACATATTATCAAGAACTGAATCTAAAAAAAAATAATAAATGAAGAACAGAAACAGGCTCACAGATACAGACACCATTTTGATGGCTGCCAGAGAGGAGGGGCATTGGGGGGATGGGTGAAAAGGGTGAAGGTATTAAGAAGTACAAAGCGGTTGTTACAGAATAGTCATGGGGGTGTAAAGCACAGCATATAGGGAATATAGTCAACAATATTCTAATAACTATGCATGGTGTCAGATGGGTACTAGATTTATTGGGATGATCACTTGGTAAGTTATATAATGTCTAATCACTGGAGTGTACACCTGAAACTAATAAAACAGTATATGTCAACTGTAATTGAAAAAAATGTTAATGATTCTCAAAAAAAAAAGCTGAAACTGTGAGTGGCAAGTTAGAATCAGAACAGATAAAAGTACTTGAAAAGCAGAGATGTCACACATATGATCTCACACCAGAGTGAAGTTCTACCAATACCTATTAATCCATCTAATGTTGTTTTGAGTTGAAAAGTACCTACAACTCCAGATTTCACAAAATCTAGTCATATTATAGCCCTCTCTTGGATTATTTTGATAGTCTACACAGGAATAAATGAACTTGAAACACCCTGAGTAAGTCTCTTTCCAATTTCAAATACCTGACAATGTAGAATCCTTTAAAGATTCCCAGCACCACCCTGGAGTCGAAAGTGAACTTTATTAAGATATTATTTGAAATTACCAAGCATAATAATTTGAATATCAATTCAGACTTTTAGCTGTTCTAGAGAAGATTCTATCTAAACTCCCACAAACATTTTGTAGGAACAATCAAAACTTATCAAGCAAATATTGGCTCTCCATCCATCTATAAAAATAGTTATTTAATTTCCTATCACTTTTTCTACATTTCCCTGGTAAATGTAAACTGAATCCAATACAAAGAACACTAATGAGACAGAGTATGTACAATTAAGACAGGAAGGGATCCAAACACAGTACCAATTCACAGGGTAGCACTCTCTAAACACACACAGTAAATATATTTGTATACAAATGAGTACAAAATACGTGTATGAGAAAATATAATGTGCCAAATTCTCAACGTGGTCAGCATCTAGTTGTAGAATTCAAAATGCAAAGAGAAGATTGCCACAGAAAGCCTGTAACAGATGATAAAGATGATTAAAGGGCTAGAACAAAAATCCCTAAGGAAGAATTCAAATAATCTGAGTATTTTTTTCCTGGTGACTCAAATTTAGCTTTTAAGTACATAGTAATTATAAATCATAGTTAACTCTTTTTCATTACTTTTGAAAAAAGTGGTATTTCATTAGAACATTACATAAAAGCTAGACATAAGAAATATCAACAATATGGTTTCCTTATTTCTAAAACAGAAACAGTAGTAGTATATACCTCATAGGGTTATTTTGGGCGTTAAATGAGTTAATGTAAAGTGTCAAGAACAGTTCCATAATAGAGCTCAGTGTCAATTAGGAATATTAATACTGCCTACTGTACTGCCACTGCAGGCAAAAAACTATGTAAACGTACGCCTGAAACCTATATGGCCCTATGAACCAATTCCACTCAAATATTTATTTTTTAAAAGGATAAGTTAATAATATAAAATAAAATAAAGTAAAATAAATGAAATAAAATAAACAAAACAAAACAGTGACCATATCCCAATTGGCTGGCTATTCAAGTGTATCAGGGCAGCTGATGACTTAAATAGGAACAGATAAGAGAGAGAGGCAAACCCTATCAATGGCCCTTTCACATCCTAATTAGAGGGAAAGTGTATGAAATCCAACCACATTAATACAGTTAAAAACAACCAAAATAGGTGTACATTTTAATAGATGCAAAAAAGGATTTGACAGTGCAAAACCAATTCAGGATTTTCTTTTTAAACTTTGAAAATTAGAAATAGAAAGGTGCTGCTCCCTTATCCTGAAAATAGATACCTATCAAAGCTTATGTAGTAAACATCATATTTGAAAAGGAGTAATAAAGTCAAAAATTGGAACAAAAATGAGAATATTCACACCATTGCTCCTATTCCATTGTATTTATATATTTTAGAAAATAACTTTTAAATACTGAATTGATAACTGTGCAACTATCAATGTTATATCTTCACAATTGTTTTCAATAACTATATCCCTTTGTAATTAAAGCAATATGCCTTTTGAAAATACTGTTGATATGGCTCAGATCAACAGTTAATATTCAATTATGGAATTTAGAAAAACTGGGCGGGTCTTTGTCTTAAATCACCATTGTAACTTTTGACGAGCCATTTCACTTTCCTAGCCCTCAGTTCTCTCCTTTATGAAAATGGAAGATGGGGGGAGGGGCGAGCAGGGGAGAATAAGGTGGGGTGCGGGGGAGTGGGACAACTATTATTGAATAACAATTAAAAGAAAATCAGAAGGGGCAGTAACTAGAAAATCTGTAGGGCTGTTTTCAGTACTAACATCAGTTGTCCAAGAATAAAATTGTGAAGTCTAAATCCAGAGTATATAACAAATCAACTTGAAATTGCCACCAAGTGGTGTCCTGTTCCAGAGTAGTATACATGCCATAAATTGTCGTACACAAAGTCAAAGGCATATTTCTAGCATTTGACTGGCACCTCAGTACTTGGAACAGCAAGAACTATGGGAGTCTCCAACTAAATCACCAACTGTTTGAAAACAACAGTTAGCACCTGCATCAAGTCAATGGTTGGATAAAAGCTGACGATACCAAGTATGTATGGAAATGTTACAGAAACTGTCTTTTAAGACATATGCACAATGAAGGAAGGAAGGCAAAGACTATAGTAAACCTGGACTAAAAAGTTTTTATAGATAGAAAGTCATTTGAAGAAAGGAGATTAATGTTAATTATATCTAATTCAATAGGGGGACACTGGGGTGACGAGA
This sequence comes from Anoura caudifer, assembly GCA_004027475.1. NCBI lineage: Eukaryota > Metazoa > Chordata > Mammalia > Chiroptera > Phyllostomidae > Anoura > Anoura caudifer. The sequence goes on along the minus strand of PVKU01005129.1, from coordinate 73,355 downwards.
AGGGCTGGAGGAAAGAGACAGAAAACTGTACTTGAACAATAAAAAAAATGTTAAAGAAAAGAATTAATAGTAAATGACTTAGCATCATCTCAGCAACATTTATGTCACCAAATTAGCTATCTCTTGCATCTCCCCCTTTCTTTCCCTTTAAAAAAAATTTTTAAAAGATTGTCCTTATTTATTTCTAGAAAGTGGGGATGGGAGGGAGAAAGAGAAAGAGAGTGAGAGACATCCATGTGCAAGAGAAACAATTGGTTGCCTCTCACATGTGCTCTACTGGGGACCTGACCCACAACCGAGGCTTGTGCCCTGGCTAGGAATCGACCTAGGGACCTTTCAGCTCACAGGCCAGCACTCAATCCATTGAGCCACACCAACCAGGGCTCATATCCCTTTTAACATAGAATGCTAGGCCCTGAAAATCACAAAATAATGCATAACATTTTATTGTTACAATTATGTCATATATGCTTTAAAATGTTCTATATTCTATTTTTATGCCCAAAAGTTAAGTAGTGTATCCTCTGAATAAAAATCATACTTACCCACTATAAGCCAATTACACAAAGATAAAATATAACCACTCTGTTAATTTTGACTAACATTTTCCACTAAAGCAAGTTGAGCATGCATCTCTCCAATAAGGAAGATGTTATGAAAACTCTTTCAAATAGTAAATGAGTAAGAAAACAATTATTATAAAAGAAAATCTTCATATTTATAATCAAGAAAACAACAAACTACACTGTCTACTAGCTTAGAGAGGCTGATGAACATACCTGAAAATTATCATGGAAAATGTCTAAAGAGGTAATTTGCTGGATTCTACTGAGAACCGCTTAAATAATGTGAAACTAGACTTACAGTACCATTCAAAAACAGCTCAAAATACTAAAGAGAGATCAGGTGACTGAGGTACTTAAGACTAAAAATGGTTGTTGGTTTAAGAACAGTAGTTATATGATACCTTTTATTCCTTGGAAAAGGCTGACATTTCATCCATCATCAAAGTTCATCACCCAAGCACAGCACTATTATTTAAATGGACACAGTCCACCTGTTTATATGTCTGTAGTCTAAAAATAATGCAGAAAATTCTCCCAAGACTTTTACAAAACTGGTTTTTGGGCTGTGGATTGTACCTTTATTTATAAAATTTACTTAGTGTTATAAAAGTTTTTAAAAATCAAATACACTTTTGAGATCTTAAATTTAAAATCCACAAGATCTCAGGTCTTGCCATTTCCTTTTTAAAAAGTTTTTCAGATGTATAGTGTACCTAAAGAAAAACATCCCTATTAGTCTATTCTTTCTCTTTACAATCCACCAATTCTACTAGATTATCACGACAGTTCTGTTACCTGGTCATACTCCAAGGCTCCTGGGTAGAGCGGCCATCCGAGGAATAATTCTGCAATCACACATCCCAAGGACCACATGTCTATGGCTTCACAAAATGGCAACCCCAATATAATCTCTGGAGCTCTGAAATTAAAAACAAAAATCAAAGTGGTATTACTTTAAAAGTATCTGATTTCATCTGACATTCTAAGAAAGCTTAGTAAAAAAAAAAAACAAAAAAATCACCTTCTCTTTATAGTAACTCTTCACTTTTCAAAAGTCTTTGAAGCCTAGCCACAACCCTGAATAAAAGGTGCTGTAAGTACATCACTATGATTAAAATCTCTACACTTAATCCTCATATTTCTATTAACATTAAAAAAAGGGAAAAAGCAGACTTGCTTTTGAGACCACAGCAGATTAGAACTAACACACTAGAAAAAAACTGGCAAACTATTAAGTACATGCACTATGACTATGACATCAAAAGAACTAAAAACCAGACTTTGAAAGATAAAACCAAAACAAAAGAAAACCGCAAAGGCTAGAAGTGGATCTAGACCTAGATAACATTTCAGAACACAATAATAAATATTCATATAAGTAAGGCCATTAGTCATTCAAAAGAGACAAGACCAAGTTCAATGTATTCTGCTTTAAAAGGCAGAAGAGTATATCAAAAACAGTTAAAAAGCATTTCAGCACTTAAAGAGCTTTGATAATTTGGAAGATGAATTCCATTAAAGATATTCCCAGATAAATTATAATGCTATTTCACATGGCTTTCCCACGAGAAGGCCGAGATCCCAGGATTCTCGGCAGGGGTATAATCCACTGAATAAACATGGTATAAAAGGAAACAGAGACCTTATTTTTGTTCACTGCTGTAATATGCAGAACCTAGCAGAGAATGTGCATTCAGTAAATATTTCTCAGATAAGCCATTCCAACACAGGTTGGGTCACACAAAGGAAAGCATCAGAGTAAAGTCTGGGTTTGCACTAGGTCTTGAAGAATAGAAGTCTAGGCAGAAAGAGAGGGGGGCACAAGAGTTTACAAAGTGTGTCTTAGTCTATACTTAAACAAGTTCGAAGCAAAAGGGCAGAGTAAAATGGGATTCATTAGTGGTATTTAATCATGCACTAATTAGAATGCTAAAGAATTATTAAGACTAATGGGGCTATAGCTGTGTATGTAAAAGCTTTATGATTATTTTGAAAATTTTAATATAAAAAATTCATGGAATTTGAAATTGGCTATTTAGAAAACTTCAACATCATATCTGGCAATGAAAGAAAAGTAACATAGTACTAGTACCTGAAATATACAATTTAAAGAGACTGATATTATCTGAAATTTGGTTAATATTTAGAAAGAAATTTGTCAATTAAACAAAGAGTGATGATTTACTTCTGCCATTTGCTACCATTTAATAAATAAGCCAAGTTTCTAATTGATGGTGACATAAATATGGAGATATCTTTTCAAAATCTTGACCAGGAATTGCATAAAGCCACTTCAAACATAAAACCTAAGATATAAAAGTTATATTCATGTTCTGACCAGTGTGGCTCAGTCGTTTGGGCATCATCCCGCAAAGCAAAAGGTCACCAGTTCGATTCCCAGTTAACACACATGCCTGAGTTGCAGGTCTAGTCCCCAGTTGGGGCATGTTCAAGAGGCAGCCGATCAGTGATTCTCTCCCTCTCTTTCTCCCTCCCTTTCCCTCTACCAAAATAAATTTTAAAAATAATTTTAAAATGTTTTATTCACAGAAGCAAATTTAAATTTCTCATTTTAAAATATGAAAAAATTTTAACTGGCAGTTTTATGCAATTTTATAATGTTATTGTTCCTTTGGATCCTGTGCGAAGCAGACCAGATAAGCCACAAATTCCCTGGGGAAGATGCCTGTGAAGGATACAGGAAGAGGAAGCAGGAGTAGGTGAAGACTGTTGAGCAGTTCTGATACCCATGGAAGATGAGTTGGGTAGAAAGAACCTCCAACTGTAGTGAAGAAAGTCTGGTTGGACCAATGGGAAGTTCCCTGCCCCCATCAAGCAAGCTCAGCGCAGCCCCAGGACACCTACTGTGACAGTGACTGGCTGGGAGCAGCCCAGAGGAAGTGTGGCTTCTGCCTGACACACACACACATCTGAAGGTGCAACTGCTGGAAAGTCTCAGTCAACTGTGCTCCTCAGAGAGGTTTTCTTAAAGGGGAATCTGAGGGGCACAATTCCATGGCTGCCACAACTATATTCCTAAAATCTTTTATATCTTATTTTACAATACATATATATCATAAAGAAAATGCAAATTTCTTCATTAAGTCCCATTCAAATGTGTCCAAATTCTCTCCAGCTTACCCTAGTATGCCACAAAATATTATCATTTTCTGTGTGTACTGCTACATGTAAAAGGTTGGGAAACAATACCTTAAAGTACTTATAATCTATATCAGCAATTTTTGACTAATGTGCCATAAAAGTTTTTAAAACATACAATACCTGACGATTTGGTTAAGGGTACCGACCTCTTCCCTTACATTGTCAAGTAAAAAATTCACAACAGCCAAAACAAAAATAGCCACATGTAAATCAAAATTTTACCTATTTTTTTGTCAGGGCAAAAAATATAATATTTTGGTGTGTCACAGAATTTTAGTAAGTATATGTGTGCCATAAGACAGAAAAGGTTCAAAATTGCTGATATACATGAAACTCAGGGATGTCAGAGTTCTGCCAGCCAGTCTCACAATCAAATAAACTCTAAAAATTAAGACCATGCATAAAAGAATGCTGTATCCATCTGTCAGTAAGGAATAAACCTTACTTTTTTAGTTATATCTTAATTGGTTTTCAAATTCTTCCCCTGGGCTAAATATACTTTAGTATAAAGATGATCATAGCAGGGATTCTGGTACGTGGACCACTCTTAAAACAAATCTTCTGTTCTACCCCTAAGGGAAGTTCTTCCTCTCTCTTTTTAATCTGCCTTAACCCCCTTCTGAGCACCAGCAATGTGGCAGTGCTAAGGCTACAGCAGGGAACAGACACCACTTGTACTTCTGCATAACAGGCAAGGCACACAGGAGACACGCTTACTGAATGAAGAGTGTGAATAAACCTGTTGTTTGTTACTCTACCACAATTAGAAGGCAAGTGTCAAAACCACAAACTCAAAAATTTAGGTCATATGCTAATAAAGGCAATCTCTACCTTAAATGCTATGTTTCTTTCTTTTTGCCATGTGCTTTTAACCAAATGTACCATTATTAATTAGGACCAAATCTTTTCTCCTTCTCTAAAACCTTGAAACACTGATATAACATATAAAGTGGGTAAGGTGAAAAAAAAAATTTTTTTAAGTGAGCAACTGAACTCTAGATGGCTCATAAGGGACTTTTGCTAGACACCAAAAGAGAATGGTGCCAGTAGATGCTTCAAATAAGACCACAGTGAAGTGCTGTCACTCAGAAAAAAAGATGAGTATTAATGGAACATTTTGTTTTCATTCATATCATTTCATTTTTACTTACTTTTTTAAGTTGAAAATTCAACTACTGACGGAAGAAACCTAGCCTTGTTAGAAACGGGGGTATCTCAGTTCACGAACTCAGTATGTCTAGTTTTAGAAACAATTATATTCTTGTAATAGAGGTGCCTTAGGTTATCACAACAAATGCCACTAAACTATGAACTCATGCGATGATTTTATGGACATCGAGAAAATGGTATCACAATTTGGCCCCTAACTTAGTTTTCTACATACAGAGAATATATCAGTTCGGCCAACACGTAATGCTGCTATTCTTCAGTTTCTTGTGACTCCAGCGACAAACAACACAGGTCTGGTCAGGTCTAGGACACTGACCAAAAACTTTCTGAAATGAGAAAGCTGATGATTCTCTCAAGTAACATCACTTAATAAGACTGCAATGTGTGGCCACCTAGGCTTCTATTGATGATGAATACGTATCTGCATACTTCTATTTCAACAATAAGATAACCAGAGAATTGCAGCAGAAACTTGAAAATGGTAAACTCAATAAAAATAAAAATACAAAAATAAAGGTAGTCTTCTCTGAGGTAAAAATTCAGTAGGTATTTTTTAAAGTAAGTTTTATTAAGATACAATCCACCCACGCTATATAATTCACCCATTTAAATGGTAAAATTCAGTGGTTTTTAGTATATTCAGAGAATTGTGCAATCATCACCACAATTTTGGAACACTTTTATTATCCTAAAAAGAAACCCCATATTCATCAGCAGTCACTCATTTGTCACAAACTTCCCTATCCCTAGGTCACCACAAATCTACCTTGTCTCCTTAGATACTTTATACAAAGGGAATCATATAATTTGTGGTCTTTGTGACTTGCTTCTTTCTCTTGGCATGTTTTCAAAGTTCAGACACATTGCCGCATGTATCAGTACTTCATTAACTTTTAGTGCTGCACAGTATTCCATCATATGGATATACCACATTTACTCGCCCATTCATCCAGTAATGGGCATTTAGGTTGTTTCCACTTCTGGGTTATCATGAAAAATGAGAAATTAAGAGAGGCCAGGTCAGCTCACCAGCCTACTGAGCAAGAATATACTCCAGTGCTGAAGAAACTCAAGAGCTATTCAAGAGAGTCTATTCACCAAAAACAAGTACACACTACCTCAGACAGAACTAGCCAGTACAGAGAGAAAAATACCTTTGATGGAATATACAGTATATCCAAAAAGTAAAAGAGGGTACTAGTGTTGAAGAAACTACTGATTTTCCTACTTTGTTCAGTGAAGCAGACTTTATGACTGAGTTGATCTTATGAGAATATACCCCTTTATCAATCCTCTAGGGCACTAAAAGAAAATAGTAAGAACCCTTGGGCCATATACTGGAATCCAATATATTAATAAAAGAGCATGGATCAGGGGTGGAATTCCCTTTGGGTAAATTTCATAAGGACTTTATGCTAAAGTGGAACTAAAGTATTGGGAATCTATGCAAATTTTGAAGTCTGGTAAGGAAGCACTGATTTCAAATAAGGAAAACCATCTAAAGAGAGCTAAATTTGAAACACTCGAGAGTACATACCCAGCTCTCTCTCTAACCACCAAGTATTTACCTGAGCTTTAGCATCTTCATTTTTAAAACAGGGTTTTAATATCTTACATACTCCAAAGGTTATCTACAGGACTAAGTAAGAGAATGAATATAAAATGTAAAATAGTACTGTGTATATACATTCCCCTAATTTATTCATGCTCCCACTTTCCTAATTCATACCTCTCTTCTTACACCACCACTTCTTCCCCCATCCACATTGCTGATTGTTTTACCTGCATTCTACTTTACTAAGGAAAAAAAAAAAGATTAAATTTGAAAGAAACTTTTACATTTTCAGCACCACAGGTACTAGGCCCACTTGCCTCTGCCAGTGTTTCTATCTAAGGCATCCATGTTCCCTTAATGAAGCATACCACCAATTTCCCACTCTGTCATCAATACCTCTCTATATACAGAACACTCCCACATCTACCACCTTGAAAAAACTCTCTTGTGTATATACTCTCCTTCAGCCATAACCTCTTTCCCTATTCCCTTTACACCAGTCTTTTTGAAAGCACTGTTTAGAAAAGACAGCTCCAATTCTGCCTCTAACTTTAACTCACTCAAAGCAGGCTTTCATCACCGCATCACCCCACCAAAATAGCTCTCACTGAGGTCACTATCAGCCACTGCACTGCCACCATTGCCACATCGTCAATCTGACTTGCAACATTGACAGAGCTGATTATTCTCTTCTGCTTAAATACTGCATCTAAGTTCCGGGACACCACTTCTCCTCTTTACCTCACTACCCCTCGCCTCTCAAATTCCTTTCTAGCTCCCTCTCATTTCCATAACCTTTCAATTCTGGAGTATCCCCAGCTCAGTCCTTGGAAATCTATCATCTCCATGTACATTCACTTCCCTTAGGTGATCTTATCCACTCACAGTTTTAAATACATACCACCTCCACTCAAGATTCTCCTATGTGTATCTTCAACTCAGACCACTCTCCTTAATTCCACACTTAGGTACCCAGATACCTATTCAACATCTCTTCTTGAGTATCTATTAGATATCTCAAATTGATCATGTTAAAAAAAAAACTCCTAATTCCCAATTTCCCCCAACCTACTCCTTCCCCAGCCTTCACCATCACAGGAAATGCCAACTCTATCCTTCTACTTTCTTAGGCCCATGACTTCCAAGAATTAAATTTGACTCTTCTCTGATTTCCCACATCTATCAACAAAGCCCATTGACTCTATCTTTAAAAGAGATTCACAATTTGATCACTTTGTTCCACCTTTACTGCTACCACCCTAGTCCAAGCCACCATCATCTCTTCCCTGGATTACTGCAATTCCCTTTTGGAAGAATGGTTTTGCCAGTTTTTTTCCCTAAAACTCATCTCCTCTTTTTTTTTTAAATGTAAGCCATGCTGATCCACTTCAGAAATGTTATTTGAGCCCTGGCTGGTGTGGCTCAGTGGATTCAGTACAGCTCTGAGAACCAAAGGGTCACCAGTTCAATTCCCAGTCAGGGCACCGGGTTGCGGGCCAGGCCCCCCAGTTGGGGGCATGCAAGAGGCAATCACACCTTGATGTTTCTCTCCCTCTCTCTCTCCCCCTCCCCCTCTATCTAAAAATAAATAAAATCTTAAAAAGCAAAAGAAATACCAAATAAAACACAAATTGTTCTATAAAAAATAAGCTTTATAAATATTAATCCATATGATATTCATAACAATTCTTTTAATAATAAAAAAACAGATACAAGGGCAAGTACTTGTCTAAGGGTCACAAAGTAAGTACCAGGTGCAACTGGGATACAAAGCCAGTTTTTACAGCTTCCAAATTTATGCTTATCTACTACACCTTAAAATAATTCCTAGAATTACTAAAACTATCAGACTTTTATCTTACTGAAAGTTCTCCCACTTGGATGCTATATTTATTATTGTGGTGTTCTTTTACTCTTTAAACACATCAACTCTGGTTTTAAGACTAACCAGGAAATGTGAAATTATTATAAATATACTTAGATTAAAAGAACTCTAGTTGACATTTTACTAAGTCATTTTCTTCAGCTTTATGCATTTAGTCATCTTAACCATAAATAATCTTTCATATTAAATACAATGACATCTGCTGGATACCTCTTAGTTAAAATAAGGCTCTTATTTTGGCAATTACTGTGCTCCTAAAGATGACTGTGTGAGATCCTTTTACGTGGGACAATTGGGAAATGAGCTCAACAGTGGATGTGACCGTCCACTAGTCAGTCCATAGGTCTGAATACTCATAAATACCAACTCAACATCATGCACTCAAATATACACCCAAATTTTATGGGCAATTATCTCTGAGTTCAACATAACAAAAAGGAGGGGAAGATATGCATTTTTACAACATTTGTTTGTAAAACAAACATCTTATAATATTTAATAAAAGACTTGTTTAAAAAGTGTCAATCATCTAAATTTTTTTTAAAAAATTACACATTTTCTTCTAATATTATTGTCATCAAATTAGACTAAATGACCAGGGTTAGGTGACTTATCTTTATTTCCTTTCATTATAAGGAAGATTTTTCTAGTAAGAATTTTTTTATGATTTTATTTTTAGAGAGGGGGAAGAGATGGAGAAGGGGGGGGAGAGAGACAATGACATGAGAGAGAAACAGCTATTGGTTGCTTCTTGTACACACCCAGACCGCCCAAACTCACAACTCGGACATGAGCCCTGACTGGGAATCAAACCAGCAACCTTTCTCTTTGTGAGACTACACCCAACCAATGAGCCACACCAGTCAGGGCTATAGTAAGAATTTTGGATATTGGAATGCACTGCCTCATGAGGGAAGGAATAATGGAAGTCTCCCCACTTAGAGGCTCTACCACTGTATGTAGATGATACCATGAAAGAGACTCTTCTAAGCAAAACAGGGCAACTTACACTGAAGGACTTCCAAGAATCCTTCCAAATGATAATGCAACTAAAATGTATATTATTAAAGAACATTTTAACAATTTTAACAGAAGAATGATAGTTAAAATATACTAACTAGACCTCCAATCAAGATGGCAGCACAAGCAGACATGGTTTGCCTCTTAACATAACCACATCGAAATTACAACTAAAATATAGAACAATTATTACTCAGAACCATCAGAAATTGAGTTGAATGGAAGTCTGAAACTACAGAATTAAAGAAACCACATCCCTCCAGGCTGGCAGGGAAGGTGCAGTAGTGGAACAGGCTAGTCCCATACCCACGTGTGGTAGATAAAAATTCAGAAGAGATATCTTGAGAGCAAGGATTCCCAGCCCCACAACAGGACCCCAGCTACTGTTTCAGTGCCAAAACAGTAGTCCTCACAACTTCTGGCTACAAAAACCAGCATGGATTGAGTCTATGGAAGAAACTTCCAGAGGCCCAAGCAGTTCCTCTTAAAGAACCCACTCATGGTCTCACCTGCTCAGACTCACTCCCTCTGATCTCCAGTACCAGAGTGGCAGCTTGAAGGGCACAAGTAGCATAGTGGGAGAGGCTGAAGTGTATGGCACTGGGGCAAGCAGAGGCCATTATCCCTTTTCTAAGCCGTCCTCCCACAGAGCCAGCAAGCTGGTGCCATATCTGAGACTACATCAACCTGGCTAACACTGTTTGACCCACCTTGTAGATCGTCAGAGACTCTGCCCACCCAACTTACTGGCCCACCCAAACTGCTTTGCCATATGAATGGCTAGTCTTGGCTCATGCTTCACAAGTTCCCAATTTCTATCAAACAACCAACAGCTGGCCTCAGTCCCAGCACTAGCAGTAGTCAACCTAGATTCACAGCTTGGCTTTCCCTTGAAAGCTCCAAGCCCAGCACAAGTAGCAGCCATCTCAGATTGTTTTATAACTCAGCAGGGTGGCCCCAGGCAAAACACAGATGGGGGTTGACCTTGGCCTGCACCAACCCAGAAAACCACAGGGCCAGCATACCCAGTGGACAGCTACAGACCATGTCAGAGCACTACTACCCTGCCATTGCACAAATGATCCTCCATAGAGGGTGGAGGTTGATGGTAAGAGGTCACAACCAATCATGCAGCACATTGGCCTGGGTAAATCCCTCCCATTGATCTCTCAATACCAACCAAGGCTTAACTACAAAAGGAGGGTGTACTCAGCCTACACAAAGGGTGCACCTCAAAGGGTGCACCCATCATGGGTGATAGGGGAGGCTGTGCCACTGGACACTACAGGACACCTACTACATTAGGCCACACTTCCAAGACATGAAGTCAAAGCAGGTCTACCAAATACATGGACACAAACACAGGGAAGCTGCCAAAATAAGGAGACAAAGAAACATAGCCCAGATAAAAGAATAGGTCAAAAGGCTAGAAAAAGAGCTAAATGAAATAGAGATAAGCAGCAATCTATCAGATACAGAGTTCAAAACACTGGTTACAAGGACACCCAAGGAACTTAGTGAGGCCCTCAAAGCATACAAAAGATCCAGTGAGAAACGAAGGATACACTAATTGAAATAAAGAACAATATACAGGGAAACATGAGAAGACTAGATGAAGCCAAGAATCATATCAAACATTAGGAACATAAGGAAGAAAAAAACAACCAGTAAGAACATGAGGGAAAAAAGCATCTAAAAAAATGAGGATAGCATAAGCAACCTCTGAGAGAACTTCAAGAAGTCTAACATCTACATCATAGGGGTGCCAGAAGGAAAAAAGAAAGAACAAGAAATTGGAAATCTATTTGAAAAATAATAAAAGAAAACTTCTCTAATTTGGTGAAGGAAAGAGACATGCAAGTCCAGGAAGCACAGAGAATCCCAAACAAGATGGATGCAATGAGGCTCCCTTTAAGACACATCACAATTAAATGTCAAAGGTTAAAGATAAAGAGAGAATCTTAAAAGCAGCAAAAGAAGTTAGTTACTACAGAGGAGTTCCCCTAAGATTGTCAGCTGACTTCTCAAAAGAAACACTGTCAGCTACAGTGTGGCAAGAAATATTTAAAGTCATGAAAAGCAGGGACCTACAGCCATGACGGCTCTACCCAGCAAAGCTCTCATTTAGAATTGAAAGGAAGATAAAGAGCTTCCCAGACAAGAAAAAACTAAGAGTTCATCATTACCAAACCATTATTACGTGAAATGTTAAAGGGACTTATTTAAGGAAAAGAAGAGCAAAGCTATGAATAATAATGTGGCAATAAATACATATCTATCAACAACTGATTCTAAAAAATAAACTAAGTGAAAGAGAACTGAGAAGCATGGATACAGAGAGTTTTTTGAAGGTTGCCAGATGGGAGGTGTGGGGGCTAAGGGTGAAGAGGTGAGGGGATTAAGAACACATAGGTAGTTACAGAATAGCCATGGGGATGTTAAGGACAATATAGGAAAGGGAGCAAAGAACTTAACAGCATGACCCATGAACATACACAATGGTAGGGGGATTGCCTGAGGTAGTGGGTGGTGCTGGGGGGAGGGGGGCAGAGGTGGAAAAATCAGGACAACTGTAATAGTATAATCAATAAAATATAATTTTAAAAAATAAATATACTAACAAGTTTATTTCCAGCTTAATCATCACTCTTCAATATTCTGCAGCATGGTGCTTTTTAAAAACAACAAACAAAACTTCAATGCAATCTTAGAAAGGCAAATTGATTTCACAGATTTCAAAAAAGACAACCATTTCTAAAAATATTTCTAGAAATATTTTTCTTTTTAAAGTTATGAATGTTTTTAATCTGCTAAGAAGTGTGTTGCTTTAGGCAATAACATCACTACAAAACACTGAATATTCATACAGAATGTATCTTTATGACTATAACTGCATCGCAACTTCTCAATAACATGTTGAAATGTAATCAAAGTACAGGTTCTTAGAATAGACCCTCATTCAAATGTAGCTTGAGTCAGAGTCTTAAAATATCCCAATTAAAAATATCCTTATGGCAAGGCCAGTTAATCTTGTGAGTATGTGGGACAATGATCCAGATCAAAGCACCAGGTACAAAGGACAACAGTAACAACATTTTCAGAACTTATTAAATGTTAAATCTGAAAGGTGGAGGACAGGCAATAGCAAAGATTTAATATGCGTTACCAATATCCAAATGCTCAGAATCCTATGCCCTAAAAGACTGACATACCAATAACCTGCATATCTGATTAACCATTAGCTAATATTTTGTAACAATAGAAGTGAAAAATGTATTTCATTTGTAGACAGCACTATTTATTTCATCTTTGATATACCAAAAGCAGTTAAAAGATCACTCAAAATTTGCATGATATGAAAGAGAAAACTATGAAAATTGTTATTAATATATATTAAGAGAAACCAAGAGATGGATTGACAGGGGAATATGAGAAGTATCTGTTCTTTATATGTTGGTTTATATACTAGTAGATATAGAAAAACAACCCATCATAATATACATGAACTACAGTATTAATATCTTATATCTGTATTGCATTTGTACTTTACCATTCCTTCGAATATTTTACTCTATGAGGTAACAAAGATAAATGATGTTATCCCTACTCTACAGGTGATTAAGAGAGAAGTATAAAATAGTGCAGAATTTCTTAAACTTATTTGACTATGAAATATATTTAAAATTATAATGTATTACCAGTAGATGCCAACAGAAGCTCAAACTCTGTAAGGTGTGCTTAAACAAAATCAAACAACAAAATTATTTTATTGTAATAAATGATTCAATTTTGTAACCCTATAATAATTAAAATAAAAAATGTTTATTAAGCTCTTATTAGAGTCATATTCCATTAATTATTTCATTAAATTATAACAAAATCCTCTGAGGTAGGTACTGTATTATCTCATTTCAGAGATGAGGAAACTGAAGCAGAGAAGCAACTTTTCAATGCCTCTCATTAGTGAGTGGTGGGGCTTAAAGTCTGAATGAGAGTCCAAGCTTCTTGACACTGTGCAGATAAGTCATTTTTATTTTATGAAGTACTGCAAATGCATTATTTAATCACATGACCACATACCTATGCATTAACAAGCAGGCAGAAGATTAAGCAATGATTCATTGAGTGATCTCTAACATAACCTGGTGGTATGCTAGAGCATACCATTTCTTAATGGCAAATAATCTCTTAACAGCTAGGCAAATATATTACTATTTTTCTCATGTTTATTTTTTCTTATGACTTTTTATACTGATATACCTATAGATTTACAGAAAAACTGCAAAATTAGTACAAATAATTTTTATTTATTTTTATCCACATCCAAGGACATTTTTTTCATTGCTTTTCAGAGAGAGAGGAAGGGAGAGAAGGGAGAGAGAGAAACATCAATTGGTTGCTTCCCACATGGGCCCAGACTGGGGATTGAACCCGCAACCCCTTAGGCTTTGGGACAACGCTCCAAGCAACTGAGCCACACCAGCCAGTATAGCACTAAAAATTTTTATATGCCCTCAACCAGATTCCCAAAACGTTAATACTCTAAAACATTTGTATTGATCTTTTCTGATGTACACACACAAATGTAATTTTTTTGAATCATTTGAGAGTTGAATTGCAGAAACAGTATCCTTTACCTAAACACTTTATCTAGTGTGTGTACTTCCTAAAAAACAAGGAGTCTCTTACATAGCTATAATGCATTTGTCAAAATCAGAATATAAAATATTAATACAACACTATTATTCAGATATTTCCAATTGTCCCAATTTTGCCATCATTTATTACAAAATGCTTAAAAATAAATAAGTTCCAGGCTCATGACTCTTTCTTTAATTTCCTTTATCTGGAATAGGCACAGAACATTTTTGTGGTTTTAATGAAGATACTACCATATTTTTAAAATACAGACCACTTATTTTGTGGAATGTCTCTCAATTTCTGTTCAATTTCTGTCTCCTCACAAAAAAAGTTCAGGTTATCTATTTTCAGCAAGAATATCACAGGAGTGATGTTCTTACACTTAGTTTTTTTAAGTGTACGTCAGAAAACATATTACTGCTACCAATTTTTTAATATCTATTAATATTTCTCAAAATAAATTGTTATATGCTGGTATAATCAAATAATGACAAACTTTTGAGTAACAGAGAACTGAATTCAAATCCCAGAATTGGAAGTTACTCACAAAACTCTAGGCCTCAGGCACTTATCAATGTCATTGCCACCTCAATTCATCCAGTTGCAAATGAGGGATATACTTGTGGGCCCAGATTATTGTCGCAATAATTAATCTCCCTTTCGCCAAACAGAATATGAAATTGAGTGCTTGAGAGATTTCCCCAAAGTCACAGGGCCATCAAATGGTGGTGTCAAAACAAAAACTTGAGTTTAGCCTATAAACCTGAATAGCAATTAAATGTTCTTGCTACAAACAGCCCTGTTAATATTTATGTACATGTTTTATCTTATCTTCTTCATTAAAAAGAGCGTTAAGGTCCTTAAGAATAAGAGCTGCCCCTCACCTGGTTCTATACTTTACACCACTCATGACAGAGTATTTTACAACCAGTCATTCCTTTCAGATGTGCTCAACAGACACAAAATATTCACCTAGATGCAATGTTCATCAAAATACATTCCATTTTGATATACATTTAAAATGAAATTCTCAGGTATTTGATAACCTACAAAATGAGCAACTACATTAAGCAACTTCTGGAAATTATAATCTGCCTAACAGAAGGAAAAGGAAGGTAATTTAGTACCTGGTTATCAGATTAACAGCCCCAGTGAGAACATCTATAAAAGCTGGGTAAACACCCATAAAAATAGTTGTGTGTAGAGCCTATAGGTAATAATGATGAAGTCACTGCAGGTTCATTCTTCACTTATAACAATTTTACCCCTATGGTGAGGATGTCAACAGTGGGACAGGTTGCATGGATATGGGAACTCTGTGGTTTCTGCTCAATTTTGCTGTGAACCTAAAAAAGCTCTAAGAAATCAAAGTCTTCAAAAAACAAAAAGCTGTACAAAGTCATCAGAGAGCAACCAGAGAGCTAGAATTTAAGGAAATAAAATCCCAGAAGAAAGAGAAAACTTACTAAAGTGAGCCTTACATTTCCTAGAGGTAGTCACCAATTGACAGTGAGGCATAGAGACTGAACAGAAAGCCATGGCAGCTGTCCCACTGGGCTGGGAAAACAAAAACTGGAATTCAGAACCTGCCAAGGAAGAGGGGCCTTGGCAGATCCTCACTCTATCCAGGCTTTTCAACGGAAACCACAAAGGCCTCCACCCTAGGAACAAGGGCAGACTGAAATAGACCAGCCTCACTTGGAATAACATGATCTACCTACTCCCCCTGGCTTTCAGAATAAAAAAGAATTATCTCTGGAGGAAGATATTATCATCCAGAGTTCCTTACATATAGCAATGCCCAATGTTCAAGAAAGTACATGAAATGATAAAAAATTTCTCCATAAAACGGAAATCTTTTTAAAACAACAAATTCTTGATTTCTAGATACTATTCCCTCATATTAAGCAGTCCTCGGAGAAATGGCTGATTTTACAACTGAGGCAGGGAAACTGTAAGGTGAGCCTAGAAATCTTCCTATGCCAGAAAAATCACTTTAAATTTTTTAAAAATTATCTACTGATATAAACAAAATATCAGTAAGTCACAAAAGTATTATGTTGAGAGAAAAACCTTAGACAAAAGAGTACATTCCATCATTCCCTTTATGTGAAGTTCTAGAACAGAAAAAATTAATTTGTGGTAAAAAACTCAGATCAGGAGTTACATATGGAAGGGGTGAGAGGGACAGACTAGCCCTGAATGGGAAAGGACATGGAACTTTCTACGGTTATGGTAATAAATGTGGGGTTACAGAGGTATATGGTATTTGTCGAAACTTTCTGAATTTGCAACCTGACCAGGGTGGCTCAGTCGGCTGGGTGTTGAAGGGTCACTGCTTCGAGTGCTGGTCAAGGCACCAGCCTGGGTTGCGGATTCAGTCCCCAGTCATACAAGAGGCAACAGAGAGATGCCGATGTTTCTTTCTCACATGGGGGTTTCTCTTCCTCTCTTTCACCCTCCCTTCCCCTCTCTCTAGAAATAAATAAATAAGGTCTTTTTGAAAATTAAACAACAAAACTCACTGAACCTGCATTTCACTGTACGTAAAATTTAATTAAAAAAAAAAAAAGAACAATAAGCACTGAGCTATTTTATTAAAGACAAACTAAGTGTTTCATGGTACGGTATACTGATATCTACAGCTTACCCTGAATTGCCTCATAAAATAAAAATGAAATGAGAAATGGAAAGAGAGATGATAAAGCCAATGTAACAAAATGCTAATTGTAAAATCCAGGTAGTAGGTGTACATGTATTTACTATACAATCCTTTAAAGTTAGTTTTAAGTTTGAAAAGTTTCACAGTAAAATACTGAAGGGGGTGAAATTTAAACACAGGCCAAGCACAATTCTCTTTCTCCCTCTCCCTCTCTCTCTCACACACAGACACACACACAAACACCTAGACACAGAGTCCACCACTTAAACCAAACACAATGAAAAAACCTTAAGTGCAATCAGAGAGGAGAAAAAGGACACTTTAATGTCAAAGAAGCCAATTTGCTCTACATATAATGGAAACCAGAATATAACAGGAAAACATTTTTAAAGTGTTGAAAGAAAATAACTCTCAGAGCATACCTAAGGGACAATATACCTCAAAAATAAGTTTATTTTTCTGGAAATGCAAAGGGCCAGAAGCAGAAGCAATTCTTTGAGGAACAAATAGAAGGACTTACACTATCAATTATGCAAATGACACTGTGATTTTGGTGCAAGAAGAGACAAAGCAAGGAATAGCAGAGTCCAAATACAGACCCACACTTACATGTTCCCCTGGGTTGACAAAGCGGTCACTGCCGTGCAGTGAAATAACAAACATATGGTGCTCAGTTAAAGGATACTGACATGGGGGGAAATATGCCTTAATCCCCACCTCATACCACATGTAAAAGTCAATTCCAATGGATGTAGGTCTAAACTTGAAAAGTAAAACAGTAAGAAAACATAAAGCAAACACAGAAAAATAGTGGCATTAGAGTAGGTGAAGATTTATTAATAAGACACAAATAGTGCTAATCATAAAGGAAATTTTTAAAAGATAAAATTTGAAGTATTAAACATTAAAATGAGACCATGTATTAAATTAGCCCACTTAATCACCTGAATTAGCTTTTAAGAGTACGAAAGCTAGCCAGAGAATGAAAATATTGCTCCAAAAGCTTTCATGTTGAAATATACACTTTAAAACCCATAAATGAACATTAAGACAGCAAAGAGAAGAGAAAATTAGGCAAAAAAAATCACACAAATTAAAACACCCAATTAGTCAATAAACTTGACTTGGGTAGTGGTTATGAGTTAATTCATATTGTAATTTATCAAGTTGTAAATTTAAAATCTGCACACACAGACCATCTAATACTTTTGGTTACAGGACGATGTTCCAACTACACCAGCCAGGGCCGTACTCATTTTTTTATACAGCTTCTACTTATAAAGTGTATACAACTTCCCAAGACTGTATTAAGTGCTTTACATGCACTTTGGAGGTTACCTTCACCAGAACCTTTGCGGTAGCTATTACGATCATTGCTTTACAGATGAGTAAATGGAAAGGTTAAGCAACTTGCTCTAGGAGCACAATAAGTGGAAGAACTAGAATTATGAACCTGTTAATAAACACAGAAACACTGTTACTTGGCATTATTCAGCACCAACAGACATAAGTATATTGTTTCGTTTGTTTTTATACTTAAATTGTCCCTCTTTGAAAATACTTTGTAATTAATGCCCATATAAATTTTAAAAAAACCTTCTATCATACCCAAAATAAAAAAAGTGTTTAGAATCCTGTTACTAATTGAATGACATTCTCTCTGAAGGACTTATATTTAATGAAGAACAATAAATTAGAGCAAACAAAATTTTTAAAAGGTCTTCAGCTTCATCTATGATATTACATAGCCCTACCACCACATTACCTCAAATATAAATTCTGTCTATGAGTTTATTCCTTCTAAATACTTCCAGAAGTATTTTGTTTGAAAATTACCCAATTTTAGGTGACTTTTATATATTTTTTTAAAGATTTTATTTATTTTACCTTTAGAGGGGAAGGGAGGAGAGAGGGAGAGAAATATCAATGTGTGGTTGCCTCCCATGCGTCCCCTGCCGGGAACTGGCCTGCAACCCAGGCATGTGCCCTGATTTGGAATCGAACCGTGATCCTTTGGTTCGCAGGCCTGTGCTCAATCCACTGAGCTACACCAGCCAGGGCTCTATATTTTTATATTTATATATTTTTATAGTCATTACAATTATATTTTATCACTTACAAAGAACTGTGGATGATTAATTTAGCCTTGAGTAAAAGCAAAAAAACCAAAACACCACATTCACAGCACCAGGAAACACTGTGTCACACTATAAGAAGTTCCCTAGCAAAAAGGTAGGAGACACTTACACACTCCTGATGGAAGAACAGAGACACAAGGCTCATGTTAGCAGGGGATGGACTATGAAACCTATTTTAGTTACCAAACACTTCCTAAGCAAAACACTCTACTCACACATTTTTCCAACTACTCTAATCCCTTTTTTGATTAGCTCTGTCGCTTTTTCCAATTCAAGGTCCAAAGCATGCTATAATCTTGATGCCACTGCAACTGGGCTTCCAAGAGGTCATTAGTTTGTGACATCTGCTGTTAAGTACATTCTTACTAGAAACTGAAGGGGTAAGAGAGAGCCAAGTGGTAAAAAACTTCCAGTACATATGTGTGTGCACTATGTGATCTCTTAAACCAGCCTGTAATGTATCTCTGACAATGGAGGAGAAATAGGAAGAGGGAGAAACTATAGGTTAAAAAATGAATTCTTAATCTAATACAGAAATCAGAATAGGGCAGATAGAAGTATGGTAAAATCTACATGTTAAGATGATTTCAGAGGTAAAAATCCATAGGATTTGGTCACATAATGATTAGATATATAGCAAAAAAACAGTCAAGCCAAAAAACTCAAAGTGTCCAACAATGAATAAGTGGGGAAATGTTTTTTAATAATAATATTTAATTTTTATTTATTGATTTTAGAAAGGGAGAGGGAGGGAGAGAAACCAATTTGTTGTCCCACTTACTTATGCATTCACTGGTTGAATCTTTTTTTTTTTAATCCTCACCCTAGGACATGTTTGCTGATTTTCACAGACTGAGGAAGTGGTGGAGGGGGAGAGAAACATTGATGTGAGAGAAAAACATCGACTGCTTCCCATATGTACCCTAACTGGGGATGGAACGTGCAACCTTTCTGGTGTACAGGATGACGTCCCAACCAACTGAGCCTCATGGCCAGGGCCACTGACTGATTCTTGTATGTGCCCTGACTGCGAATGGAACCCACAACCTTGGCGTATTGGGACAATGCTCCATCTAATTGGGCAACCAAGCCAAGTCAATGGTTCCTTTTCTAACCTTGACGTGCAATAGGGGAGAATGAGAAGACTTTGGGAGAAAGATGAATTGTTTAAAAATGACTTGGTAACATCCAGAGACTGTCCAAGGAAATAACAGAAAACAGAAATTGTGTGTTTAAGGGAAATCAGCAATACAGAAATGTTTTTGAAAGTTTACCACATTAAACAAACAATTGAGGTTATGGGAGAGAGAAGAGCTCTGACAGGGAACAATATTAAATGAGAAAAGGCCCCAGACCTGAACCCCAGAGAGTGTATGCATTTAACAGGTGAGTAAAAGAACAAGAAATGTGTGTCAGAGAAGAAAGAGAAGAAGTTCAGGGTAAAGTATTTAGGAAGCCAGACAAAGAAAGTTTAAATAAAATGAAGCACTAACACACTGTTTGACAGAGGCCCAGCCAGATGTGGACTTTAAAAACAAATCCATCATATCTGGTGATTAACAAACAAGACACCAACAGTGTCATTCAGGAGGAGTTTCAGAAAGATGAGAGGAAACCCTGAAGAAGGAGCTTGATAAAGTGGGAGACAGACTGAGCTCAAACCATAGCTCTTTAATCTATTAGCTGTGCACCACCGGACAAAGTTGCTCACAGATCTCAAATTCCCTATATGTAAAATAAAGATAATGTTATTATTGCTTATCATGGGTAAAGGGTAATTACAAAATGTTTCTAGCACAGTGGCTAGTAGTAAGCAGCCTGAGTGTTATTATTTTATTAACTCTGCTCATTTTTACATTCTCATTCCCTGCACCAAAAAGCACGTACCAATATAGCCTATGACAGAGAAGGCAGACTTATAAATTTTTTAAAAATGTAGTGCAGGGGAGTAGGGGAAGGAAGGTAGAAGAGGGTAAAGGGAGAGTAAGTAGTGACAAAAGAACTGACTTTGGGTGATAAACACAATATAATATACAGACTATGTATCATAGACTTGTACACTTGCGGCCTTTACAATTTTATTTGCTAAGGTCACCCCAATAATTCAGTAACATTTTTAAATGTAGTACAGAGTGGTGAAAAAATTAAAATTTGGTTTTGTTTTTTGCCTAATAAAAGCCAACAATTTGAAAGAGCTCCGAAAAACTAGAAATACGACTAGAAATATTCTTGTGATGATCCCATGTGAGGAAAGGGGCCTTTTCAAACACTGCTGGTGACATTATAAATTGGAAGAGTACATTTTTTAAAGGAAACTTGGCAGCACCCATCAGCAAAATTCACATGTCCTTTGACCCAACAAGTCTCTTGGACATGTGTGTCCAAAACACAGAAGAAGGTTCTCTGCAGCACTATCAGAAAACAAATGAAGGGCATGGGGTTCCCGAGAAAAAGGAAAGATAATCCCAGGAAGCGCTGGCATTGAACATGGGAGCTGAGCTGTACTTAGACATAAAGGGGCTCAGAGCCCCTCAAAGCTACAGGCACTGCCGTCCTCCAAGGGACTAGCCCAGGCACTAGAGGGGCGGAACCGCTCCCCTGAGGGATTTGGGTAGGAACACTACCCGCTGGGGCTTGGCCCAGAGTAAGTCAGCCTCCAGCCTGCCTGTAGTGTGTGGGTTCTTGACTTTGTGTAGGAAGGATTTCACAGCAGTACAGGACCAAGATTTGATTCAGAAAAGTGATTTCCTTGTAAGAAGACTTAATTGCCTCCAAAACAGTTTCCAATACATGCTATTCCATAGCTCCCTGGTCCTTTCATGGAATCCACACCACCCAGAGGTCTGACTGCTGTTTTCTTACAAGTCATCATAGCACACTTACAGTCAAGATAGAGACATAAGTAGACACATTTCGCCTCCTTGCACAACCACAGAGAGAATTACAACTAAACCTCAAAACAAGTAACACCCAGAACTGTCAGAAAATAGAACTGTATGAAAGTCCAACAACCACAGATTTAAAGAAGCCACATTCATCCCCACAAGTAGGAGGGGCAGAGACACAGCGGTGGACGGAACAGGAAGTCCCACATTCACATGTGGTGGATAAAAGTCAGGAGGGATGCCTTAGGAGCTAGGGATCCCAGCCCCAGGCCAGACTACACAGCCCAGGGTTCCAGTGCTGGTAAGATAAATTCCCATAACTTCTGGCTATAAAAACCAGTAGGGGTTGGGGTGGTGGAAGAAACTGCCAGATTTTCACTTAAAGGGCCTGCATGGACTTAGAACATACGCAAACCCACCTACTCTGAGATTCAGCAACAGGGCAACAGCTGGAAGGGTGCCAATCACACATGGGAAGTGGGTGAAGTGACTGGGAATGGGTCAAATGCCAGGCAAACCTCTGGAAACCATGCAACAGACTGTCCCCTCTCTAAGCCCTCCCTCTCAGTTACCTACAAAGGAGTTCCCATAAGACTATCAGCTGATTTCTCCTAAGAAACTACAAGCAAGGGACTGGCATGAACTATTCAGAGTGATGAAAAGCAAAGACCTACAACCTACATTACTTTATCTAGCAAAGCTATCATTTAGAATGGAAGGGCAGATAAAATGCTTCCCAGATAAGGTAAAGCTAAAGGAGTTCATCATCACCAAACCATTATTACATGAAATGATAAAAGGAATTCTTTAAGAAAAAGAAGATCAAAACTATGGTCATTAAAATGGCAACAAATTCACAACTATCAACTGAATCAAAAAAAAAAAAAAACTAAGCAAACAACCAGAACAGGAACAGAATCATAGATATGAAGATCATTTGGAGGGTTATCAGCTGTGAGGGGGAAAAGGGAGACCAGGGAAAAGGTGCAGGATTAAGAAGCATAATTGGTAGGTACAAAACAGACAAGAGAATATTAGGAGCAGCACAGGAAATGGAGAAGCCAAAGAACTTATATGCACGACCCATGGACATGAACTAAGCGGGCAGATTGCTGGAGGGAAGAGGGTTACCAGGCAGAAGGGGGTAAAGGGGGTTAAAACTGAGACAACTGTAATAGTACAATCAATAAAATATATTTGTTAAAAAAGAAAACAAGTGAAATATGCATCATAAAGGGCTGTTAAAATAAAGTTATAAACCATAAAAACACAGCCATAAGAAAAAGGGGAAATTATTCCTGTTTTGCTTCATGTACTTCTCTTTCATTGAATTTTTCTTACAGTGAGCACTCATTACTATCACAATTTTAAAAACATCAAAACATTTTTCATTTAGTACACTGGTTTTTGCATATATTCAAAATTTTTGTGATCCAGTGTTTTCTCACACAAGAAACATCTGTTCTTTTAATGTCAAAGTTTAGCACATATTAGATTCTCTCTCCTAAGTAATACAATCTCACCACACCTACTGATGCCTAAATTATTCACTGGTCACTGAACTGGCACTTTTCCATGGCAGCAAACACTCTGTTAATAACATTCAGGGTGCTGAATTCCATTCACGGGAAAATGCTAAAGACTCAGAAATAAATAGGCACATACATTCTAAAGTGTGTGAGGTCAGGACTGACATCTAATCCGTGATATCATTGCATTCCATTCATCCATGAACCATAGCACCTTTAAGACAAAGCTATATATAGCACAAGGAAAAACACTAATAACTCTAAAATTACAGGCTTTTACTCAATGTAGAAAAAAAGCACAAAAGTCTTCCTTTTAACCTATGAATAACTATTTAAATTATAAGCAATTCTAGATTATAGTCATTCAAACCTGATATAAAATTACAAATCAGCCCAGCTTATATGCCATTACCCATATCACATATTTCACATCTATAATCTACAGAATTACATCACTTGTTGACCAATGTTTTACAAATGTTTTTGACTTATGCCTGATTAATATTACTTAGCATTTCTATATTATTATCTTATAACCTAATATCACACCTAAAAGGCAAGAGGATCATAGGATACCAACTGTCACCCATTAGTGTACAAACATACAAAGTTAAGCTGCCTCCTCACAAGTCATTTACAGGGGTGGGCAAAAGAAGGTTTATACCTGTTTGTATGGAAAAATACATAATACAAGAATAAATATTACTACACCTGAAACCTGTAAATTTTATCAGCCAATACGTCCCCAATAATTTCAGTTTTTAAAAAAGTAAAAAAACAGCCCTGGCTGGTGTAGCTCTGTGGATTGAGCGCGGGCCTGTGAACCAAAGGATCGCAGTTTGATTCCCAGTCAGGGCACATGCCTGGGTTGCAGGGTAGTTCCCGGCAAGGGACGTAGGAGAGGCAACCATACATTGATACTTCTCTCCCTCTCTCCTTCCCTTCCCCTCTAAAAAAAAGAGATAAAGAAATAAAATGTTTTTAAAAAACTGTAAATAATAATACAAGAACACGAGTCAATTCTGTGTTTCACAAACCCACAACCATAAACCTCCTTTTGCCCACCCGTGTATTACTAAGTCATGAAGTAATAGAATTAGGATTAAAACTCAGAATTCCTAGTCTTCTGATTCTACCCAAATTCCATCCTATTATTCATATTGCTTCTTCTTCATATTACTGAAATCATTTATTGAATCATAAGCACTGGTTTGTCATTATATAAAAAGAACTAAGTAAGAAATTATCTTAGAGGAATTAATAGGGAGAATAAACTATGAACTCTTTAAAATATGTGAAAATATTATATGGGAAACATTTTTCATTTCATCTCATAAGGATAGAGCAAAATGAGAAAGAAATTGGGAGGGAAGGAAATGAGAAGTTACAAGTACCTTGGCATATACAAACTGTAGAATTTTAGAACTGAAAGGGTCTTAGGTAACCTTTACAAGATGTAATACTTAGAATAATTCCAAAGCTGTTTTCAAATGGACAGAAGTTAGTACACGGCAAAGTAGTTGTATTTTCTCTCCTCTCCTTTTACAAGGAGTTGAGATCCTCAGGTACTCAAGGGACCATGTCTAAAATATAGCTCCCTGGCCCCAGCTGCTGGGGCTCAGTGGATTGAGTGCCAGCCTGTGAACCAAAGGGTCACTGGTTCGATTTCCATTCCCAGTCAGGGCACATGCCTGGGTTGCAGGGACCAGGTAGGAGGCAACCACACACTGATGTTTCTCTCCCTCCCTGTCTCTCTCCCCTCCCCTCTGTCTAAAAATAAATAAATAAAATATTTTTTAAAAATAAAATAAAATAAAGCCCCCTGGCACAGAGCCCAAGAATGGTGCTTTAAGCAAAATACTACTATATTCAGTTCTAATACTTCAGGATTTGAAACATAAATATATTTATGTTCCTCAGATAAAATACATGCACCTAATCCACTTGTTAATCAAGTTTCTTATGGTTAGCAGAATGATTGTATTATGTGAATGGGGGTACAGATACATTAGATTTCTGGTTACCAATGGGGAAATTTTTTAACAATGAGACATGCTTGGAAAAGGGGGGGAGATTATTTCATGTAATTCTCAAAATTTTCCACCAATGCAGACATAAAAGAAAAACTGGAGAAGACTAAATTCATGGCCCTAGAAAAATACCTGATTCCATAATATACCTGTTTACTAAAAAAAGATGTTTATTTCATTCCCACTCAACTTAGGTACCCATGGGCATAAGCAGGACCCAGGTTCAGAAAGTAAGTCTCCTGTGACTACTGAAAAGAGTTCAAGATGACGGTAAGCCAATAAATGTCTTACAACATTATTAAAAATAATGCATGTATAGATGGGAGGTTACATTAGAAAACATCAAAAAAGTCTACAGCTATACAGTTAATCAAAAGCAAATTATAAAACACAGTATCGTCTGTGACACTATTTTTATTTAGTTATCTTAATACATGATTTCTAAAAAGTGGTCATTTCTGTGGGACAAACACTAACATCTGATTTGGGGGGATATGAAATAAATCAGCCTAAAATAATTTAATTTAAAAGCAAAAATGTTATGATTTAATTTAAAAAAAATATTTTAAAGACTATATTTCACTTCCTCCGATTTGGTCATTCTAAATACAACTAGTAGAGGGTTTTCCAGGTTCCTTTGTTTTCCTTGTTTGTTTTTTAATGCATGACTTTATCAGCATTAAATATATATACAAGGTGGAGCAAAACTAGGTGTACAGCTGTGAGTACACAAGAGTTCATCATTGTATTATTTATTAATTATTGTATTACTGTCCATGCGAACTGTAAACCTTTTGCCCTACTCTGTATATATGAAAGTATATATAGAAATAGATATACTCTGAATCATAATGATATTCCTATTTGACAAATAATAAAACATAGGCTGGTGAAGTCAGGTATTTGTCTAAATTCACATATAATTTAAGTCAACAAATACCATCAACCTAAACAAAGTATCTACCTCTTCAGAAAAAAAAAACACTTTTAATTCTAGTAAAAAACAAAATAACAGCATTAATACCAAAATATCTCAAATCCACCTGCTTCATTCCACTGCCAATACCTCCTCTCTGTGGATTACCACAGCACCTCCTTCCTAATGGTTTTCCTGCTCCTACTTTCATTCTTGTTCTCTTATCCTCCAAACAGCAGCCAGAGTGATACAAACAAACCATACCGTGGCTACCTTCCAACCTGAAGTCACACCTTTACTTCACCCACTCCACTAGGCCTAAGTCTCATTGGCAAACTTTCACTTTACGAAGCTCTTTCCAATCTCAGAGCCTTCACACATGCTCTTCCCTTTGCCTAGGGCTCTCATCCCACCCACTTTGGATGATGGACTTCCTTCAGAGTTTAATACATCTCGTCCTTATAGCTTTTTTCCTGCACGCCTAATCCAAAGCAGGTACCTACAAGTGATTAGCTATTTAGAAAAAGAACATTAGAGCCACACCTCACATCAATTATAAGAATGAACTCAAAATGGATTAGAGACCCAAACAATACACATGTAATTCAGTAAGTACTAGAAGAAAACAGGGCGAAGGCCTCTTTAAACTCAGTATGGGGGAAAGGATTCTAACTATGATTTAAAATCCAGAGGCTTTAAAGACTGATAAAATTGAGCACACGCATGAAAACATTTACATGGAAAAAAAAAACACTGAAAAAAGATGACTGGCAAAATGAAAAAAAATTGCTATATATATGGCTAATATTCTTTATATAAAGAAATCTTAAAAATTGAGAGAGACAGAGGACCAAACTCTTCTTTTTTTAATCCTCACAAGAGAACTTCTTTTTTTCACTGCTTTTAGAGAGAAAGGAAGAGAAACACTGATATGAGAGAGAAGCATCAATTGGCTGCCTCCCATGTGCATCTGGACCAAGGATCACATGCATCCACACCAGGCATCAAACCTGCAACTTAGCTATGTGCCCTGACCAGGAATCGAACCCACAAGGTTTTGGTTCCAGGAGGACGCTCTGAAACAACTGAGTCACACCGGCCAGGGAAAAAGAACCAAATTCTTGATAGAAAAATAAGCAAAGGACATAAACAGGTGATTCACACACACGCCACACGTTTTAAATGACCCTTCAACATAAGATGTTTTACTTCATCACAAGAGATATGCTAGTTAAAACTACATAGGTATACCAATTAATTGGCAAAATGTTTAAAAAATGACTACATATCCTGTTGGTAAGGCTACAGAGAAACAGGCACTATCATATATTGTAGGTAGCAATGGAAATTGGAAAAGTCCTTACTGAAAGGAATTTGGCAATATTTAACAAAACTACATATTCATGTACCATTTCACTAAATAATTCCACGTCTGGAATTTTACCTTAAAAATAAAATTCCAAAAATGTAAAAATATGTGTGCATAAAGTTACTCCTTTTTTGTGAGGGGGTGGCCTAAACAACAGACATTTATTCTCACAGCTGTGGAGGATACAAGTCTGAAGTCGGGGTATGGAAAGGCTGTGCTCCTTCTCAAGGTTCTAGGGGAAGATCTTTTCTGGCCCCTTCTAGCTTCTGCTGGTGGCCCCAGTATTACATAAAGTCATTCTCTGCATTTGTTCGTAAAGACTGATAAACACTACGTCAACAATTAGGGAAGTGGCTGAATAAACAATGGTAGCCCACACAATGAAGTACAACTGAGCAATAAAAGAGAGTAAGAACTACCTCTATGAATGGCGTAAAGCTATTTCCAGGAAACACTCTAAAGGGAAAACAGCGAAGTGCAAATGGGTGTCTACAATATGTTATCTTTCCTGGAAGAAAGGGGATTGAAAAAATAGACATTTATCTGCTCATTTGTACCCCTCACCAAACACACACACACACACACACACACACACACACACACACACACACACTGAACCAGAAACTAATAATACTGGTTACTAAAATGGGTTGGGAAGGAATGACATGGAATGAATGGATGGTGAAGGCAGGGTAGGGCATTTGACACTTCTGAAATAACCTTTTGAAATAGATCTGATTTTTAGACCCATGTTAATATTTCATATAGTCAAATAAACCAAAAAGTACATGGAGGACCCAAAATGAATTACAAGTAAATAAACTTAATTATATTTCAAATAAGTAACATAATCGCACTGAAGGTGGAGCAGAGGAGACTTGGGGAAGGACCTACTTAAGTAACTCTGATACACAGTGTTTTGACCACCTACTCCAAGTCTAAGGCTAAAAGACTAAAAGAGCTATAAATAAATGTTGTACCCTGGTTGGCAAATTAGCAGTGGTATTGGCTAGCAATTCCAAAACTACTTTAAATGTATTCTAGAATTAAACAAATAAGTAACATATTCTGGATAATGAGAGCCAAAATCCTCAGTATCACAGAAGGGATTACAAACAAAGGAAAAAGGATAGAGTGAATGTTGAGATGTTAGAACTGGACAAGTCAGTACAAATTCACGATTTTACTATATAAACAGATAGATACAGAACTACACATATTCACACAAACACACACACACATTTTCTAACTTTCCCATTCTAAGGGTATAAAAGCAGTAATTCCCTACTACTAATAAGCACATCTGGACTAGCATCCAGATCTTGTTTTCTAAATAGCATTCTCCAATAAGAGGAGCCACAGCTCCATAGAGATATGGCCAATTCCAAGGATGAGGCAGGTACAGTACAAATTAAGCCTGGAACATCACATGGTGCCAGAAAGCACGCACTCAAGGAACAACAGGGCCAAGTGAAAGGGACACAGCAGCAAGCTTAAAGAGGCTCTTGTTGGATAGTTTAGGACAATTATGCAGCAAAAGAATGACAAATAACAGATTATAACCCACTGAATATGAATCTATGAGTTCATAGATTCATAACAAATGAACAAAAAAATAAAATAAAGGTGAAGGAAAGCTCTTCCTTATAAAGGAATAATGAAATTAGAAAACCATCATTTCCCAGCCCCCCACTTATAATTGTTTAAGGCTATGTTCATGAATGGATACTAAAATTGATCGCTGAAAATAAAATGAGTAACTATATATGTGAAGAGTTTTTAAATATCTCTCCGCGATATACTTATTAATTAAAAAGAAAAAGAAAACCTTACAGTGTAAAAGTCTGGCAATCACCATCTCAACCAAGTGGTCAAAGTTAACATTATCAGTAACAGGACAATTTAACATCAGACACCTCCCAATATGTGAGAACACAACATCATTTCTGTGAAGTTATTCCAAAAACATATAACCTTAAAATACCAAACAAACCCACACTGAGGAACATTCTACTGGCCAAAAGAGTCAGTATCATTAAAGGCGAAGAAAGAACTAAGGAATTAAAGAGACATTCATGGCAAATAATTCAGTGTGTGTCTGCACTGAAGAGACACGCATGGTAAATAATGCAGTATGTGATGTTGGATTGAATGCAGGGCCAGAAAAAAGTCATTAGTGAGATAAATGGAAAAATCTAAATAAAGTCTTAAATAGACTACTATTATTAAACTGATTTTAATTTCACCAACTTAAATATTATTTTGAATAGTTCAGACAGTTCATCACATCAATAACATTAGCCCTGGCTGGTGTGGCTCAGTGGATTGAGCACCAGCTTGTAAACAGGAAGGTTCGATTCCCCATCAGGGCACAAGCCTGGGTTGCAGGCTAGGTCCCCAGTTGGGGATGTGCAATAGGCTACCAAACAGATGATGTTTCTCTCCCTTTTTCTCCCTCCCTTCCCCTCTCTGCAAAAATAAATAAACAAAATATTTTTTAAAAACCACTAACATTAAATTGTTAACTGATGATACTATTGTTCAGGAAAGACACACTGAAGTTATTAGAGGTAAAGGGGTTTCACTCTGAAACTTACTCTCAAACATTGCATGTATGTATGTATGTGTGCTCAAGAGAAAGAACAGATGATAAAACCAGGCTGGTAAAATGTTTAAATTTGACACATTTAGAGAATCTAAGTGAAGGGTATACAGGAATTCACACTATTTTTACAATTTTTTTTGTACATCTAAAATTATTTCGCAGTAAAAAGTGGGGGGAAAAAAAGTAAGTCCATTCAAATATTCTCTCCCCCTATTCTTTTCAATCAGAGTGCTTTACTTTTTTGGTTGTCTAACCATTAGACTGTAAGCAACATAGTGGTAGGGTCTATATTACTGCTCCTCAATATATAACTAGCACCCAAAATAATACTTTACACTTACGAGCACTAAATACTTTTCTAAGACTTTATTCATTTTTTTATTTTTTTAAAGGGAGGAGAAGGAAGGAAGGAAGAGGGAAACATCAATGTGTGAAAGAAACCTTGATTGGTTGTGCCTCTTGCATACCCCCAAATGGGGACATGGCCCACAATCCAGGTGTGTGACCTGATCAGAAAATGAACAGGCGACCTTTTGGTTTGCAGTCCAGTGCTCAACTCACTGAGCACTGAGCTGGGACTATGCACTAAATATTCTGAATAAAAGCCTTAGTCATGGACCACAATGCAGTCTTCTATATATGTATCTTTTCAATGACACAATTTTAAGGTCTCCATCAACTGACAAGCAGGTACGTAAAATGTGGTACAATCAATATAAGGGAGAGTTAATTGGCAACAAAAAGAAATGAAGTACCGATACATGCTACAACATGGATGAACCTTGACAACACACTAGGTAAAAAAGCCAATCAAAAGGGACCACATATTGTATAATTACATGTCTATGCAATGTCCAGAATATTTGGTTGCCTAAGCCTGAGGGGATGGGGAGAGTGGGGAAAGATGCTAAAGAGTGAAGGAGTAGGGGTGTAGGGTTCTTTTAGGGGTAAAGAAAATGGTCTTACATTGATTGTGGTGATGAAGTACAACTGTGAATACACTAAAAGCCACTTACTTGTACATGTTAAATGAGCAACCCATGGTATGCAAATTATATCTTAATAAAGCTGTTTTTGAAAAAAACTTTAAGAGCTGTGCCAAAATTTTTATTTGGAGGCCTGATAAATGTAGGAATCTGTGTCTGTGACCACAGTGTATGGCATTGAAAACCACATCATCAAAGACTTTCACAACCTTCTATTACATCATCTGCTAAAGCTGAACACAGTGGATAACCTTGTAACTGTCTAATAAAGATTCCCGAACAAAACTATTTATGACACTCAGAAGAAATCGCTAGAAATTTCAGCCCAATACTGAGCTTTTGTTTGGTAAGGTTGGATGAGTGAGAGAGAACATCCTTTGGGACTAGTTGACCCTAACTCCCCTACTCTGGAGGCTCATTTAGAGGTCATCTTTACCCAGAAGCCTTCTCTGAAGCCTCAGATTAGGCTAAATTCCCAGCTCTGGGTTCCCATGG
Organism: Anoura caudifer; assembly: GCA_004027475.1. Classification (NCBI taxonomy): domain Eukaryota; kingdom Metazoa; phylum Chordata; class Mammalia; order Chiroptera; family Phyllostomidae; genus Anoura; species Anoura caudifer. The sequence goes on along the minus strand of PVKU01005129.1, from coordinate 41,741 downwards.
TACTTCACACACACCTCATCCATTAACACACTCCTCATCTGTTAAATGATGAAACCATTTTTTTTAAAGATTTTATTTATTTATTTTCAGAGAGGGGGAAGGAGAAAGTGAGGGAGAGAAACATCAATGTGTGGTTGCCCCTAGAGTGCGCCCAACTGAAGATGTGGCCCGCAACCCAGGCATGTGCCATGACTGGTAATGGAACCCGCCACTCTTTGGTTCACAGGCCCAAGCTCAATCCACTGAGCTACACCAGCCAGAGCTGATGAAACCATATTTTAATCACCTCTGTATCCCTAACACTTAGCACAGTACAAGCACCCGAAAGGGCTCAACAAAAATTGTGAGTGTGAATTTGGACCTGTCTAACTTCTACAAGGCTCAATTTTCCTTATTAAATTGGAATTCCACCAATGGTCAGACCTAACTCACAGGGATGAAACATAAGAAACAAAGGAAATAAACGTAAAATCACTTGAAAAAATGATGCAGTATATATATACGGTCTTCTAGTATTATAAAGTACCATGTATAACATGTTATTATTTGGGGGGCCACTCTATGTACCTTTATTTTATTCCAGGAACATTCTCTTTGGAAATTAAGGATCTAATAAGGCAGGAGAGAATGGGAACGCCCTAAACAAAAACTGACAAGCCTAAAGAGTTTACCATTAATTACAGGCCTTTCTGTCAGCTATTGCATGCAATTTAGAAAGCATTTTTTACTTCAACAACAATTCATGCTAACTTACTTAGTACCGTAGCAAAGTATACAAGTGCTATACAGATTACTTCACAGCCCACTTTCCTGTCTCTGTGTTCTGAAATAATTCAGAACCACAGGCTAAAATTTATATTTAATAAAGACAAAGATATTTATGACCTGAATGTTGCCACCACACCTCATAAATACAGCACCTTCTGCTGCTAAAACCTTTTATGCATTCAAGAGCCTTATGTGTTCTTGACAGAAACCATACTCAAGGAGCTGAATTTAGAACATGCTGACCTTGAGCAAATCAACGCCCTTAAGCATGTACTTCTGGCTTATATCACCACAAGAGCTAGACAGCCTCACCATCTATAGTAGTCAACAATTTCTGGCCACTGTTCCCTGTCTATTTTAAGATATCCCTACTACATTTCTGTGTTGTACAGTTCAAAGAAATAAAATAACACATGAACTTGTGTTTAAACATAAATCATTTACCTTGGAAGCTGGAGTATGTGTGCTCCTACTGTGATTAGCTCAAAAATATTTAATTTGGTAAGTTTCCACTTCCTGCTTTTACTTTTTAAATATAACATATTTTTAAAACAAAGAGTAAAAAAATCAAGGATAAGACTTTTATTTATTGCCTAATCAGATTTATAAGTACACTCATTCATAAATGAATCCAGATTTGGGAATGTTTTTAAATACAAACTGCAAAAAACATTGGAAAAAATAAGGTTACCAGCTACTTTCATGCAAAATTACACTACATATTAAGACAGTACCTTACTCAAGACTATACTACATTTTCACCAATCTACCTAAATATTTACTAAATCTTCTAACTCTTGGATCTAACTGACATAAAGTCCAATTTATACTGTTTTTGTCAACCAACATCAGACATCATTCACCAAACTCTTAGCACTACACTTTGTTTACAAATAAAAACCTCACTTTTTTTCTAATTCTAAACACAGAACCTGTAATTTAGCATAGTAATTGTATAGCTTCCAAATTTCAGGCAGATTATTTACTCAAAAATTGAATATAAAAACAAATTAGAATCTACTAATTTCCTTACAAATTACTTATAGCTTTTCTTTTTTCATTGCTAACAGAGGCTAATATTTGTGCAAAGGCCTAACAGTAGCAGAAGCCATTATCATAAAATATTCAGGACTTGAGATTGCTTTTTAAAGAATTTTCTTTACTCTCTCGAAATATTTTATAACAGATAATGTCAAGTATAACAAATAAAGTTTTTTTTCTTTTTTACTGATCCAGAAAATTTCATATAAAGAAAAGGAATCTAGAAATCACACGGACTAAATCTGATATGCAGAATAATTCAGGCCTCAAATAAAATGAAATCATTTACTAACAAATGAACTAAATATAGTGCCCAAGTAGTTGGAGCCTACAGGCTTATGTAATATGCTAGCTGACTACTACAAGCTCTTAAGACAGAATCCATAGAGTACAAAGGGAAGGAAAAAACACCACTATTCTTTTCATGCTGTTAAATAAGAGATAAAATAATGTGTCCAGAAAAGAATTAACTAAAAGCTAATCTTATATTCCACTAAATTGAAAATAGTTTGTCAGGAAAACAAAGGATCATATAAATCTTAATATCTCTTCGGGAGATATTAAGACTCACTACCGCGCCACAAATATAATAATTTTTAAACCATCTGGTAGGTTTAAGAACAGTATCTAGCACGCTCATATTACAAAAAAAAATCACATAATTAGGAATTACTAAAGGGTAAATTAGTCTATATTCCTCTATTCTAATAATCACCAAGTGACATAAATACAGAAATCTTCTGATGTCCTACTAGTAGGGCATATGTTTGGAATTGATTATTTTTAATTTTTTTTTCATTTAAGTAAAGTTGGTATACAAGCCTATAGTGGTTATTGGTTTCAGGTGAACAATATGGTGACTCAGAATTTTTATGCCTTACAATGTGATCATCACACTAATTTGAGTAATCACAATCATCTGGCACCATGTAAACTTATAAAAATATTATTGATTATATTCACCTTCCCTTTTTCACCTGTCACCCCCACTCCTCCATTCTGATCTCTATTTCTATGAATCTGTCTTTGTTTTGTTCTTTTAGATTCCATACCATATGGGACTTACCTTTCTCTGCCTGACTTACTTAATTTAGCATAACATTCCATTGTGTATATACCACATCTTATCTATTTGTCTATCAATGGACACTTAGGCTGCTTCCATATCTTGGCTACTGTAAATAATACTGCAGTGAACATAGGTGTGCACATATCTTCAAATTAGTGTTTTCATTTTCTTTGGATAAATACTCAGAGGTGGAATTGTTGGGTCATATGGTACACTGATCTCCAGTTTTTTGAGAAAGCTCCATTCAGTTTTCTACAGGGGCTACACCAGTCTACAGTCCTACCAATAGTGCACAAGGGTGCTCTCTTCTCCACATCTTGCTAACACATTATTTGTTGACTTTTTGATAACAGCCATTCTGATGTGCAAGGTGGTATCTCGTTGTTTTGATCTGGATTTTCCTAATGAACAACGATGTGGAGCATCTTTCCGTAAGTTTGTTGGCCACTTGTCTGTCCTCTTTGGAGAAATGTCTATGCATGGCCTCTGCTCATTTTTCAATCTACTGCTTATTTTTAGTTATTGAATTGTATTAGTTTCCTATATATTTTAAGTATCAAACATTTATGAAACATATCATTTGCAAATATATTTTATTCAATAAGTTGCCCTTTTGTTTGGTTACCTTCACTGTGCAGAAGCTTTTTAGTTTGATGTGGTCCCATTTTATTTCTGCTTTTATTTTCCCTTGCTTGAAGGGACATATCCAAAAAGTAATTACACACAATAATGTCAAAAAGTGTACTTTCTATGTTTCCTCTTAGGAGTTTTATAATTCCAAGCCTTACATTAAAGTCTTTAACCCATTTTGAGTTTATTTTTGTATATGGTTTGACAGTAGTCTACTTGTTTTTGGGTATTTTTGCACATTATCTGTGCAGTTTACCCAACACCACTTGAAGACATTGTCATTACTTCAGTGTATCTTCTTATGTCCTTTGTTACAGATGGGTTGACCATATAAGCTCTCTACTGTTCCATTGATCTATGTCTGTTTTTGTGTCAGTACCAATTCTTTTTATTATAGCTTTGTAGTATAGTATGAGATTAGGGAGCGTATCTCCAACTCTCTTCTTGTTTCTCAAGATTGCTTTGGTTATTTGTTGTCTTTTGTGGGTCCATGTAAATTTTAGGATTATTTGTTCTACTTCTGAGAATAATTACATTGGTATTTTGATAGGAATTGCACTGAATCTGTTATTTGCTTGGGTAACAAGGTCATTTTAACAGCTTTAATCCTTTCAATCTGTAGGCATGGTATATCCTTCCATTTGTGTCTCCTTCAGTTTCTTTCTTCAGTGTCTGAAAGTTTTCATAGCACAGACCTTTCACCTCCTTGGTGAAGTTTATTCCTAGGTATTTTATTCTTCTTGATGAAAATGTAAATGGGATTGCTTTGTTCATTTATCCTTATGATTATTAGTTACTACTGTAAAGGAATATGATAAATTTCTGTATATTAATTTTTTATCCTATTTCACTATATTTTTATTCTATTAATTTCTGGGTAGACTCTTTATTATTTTCTATATATAGCATTATATCATCTGCAAATATAAAATGTTTTACTTCCTTGCCTATTTGGATGCCTTTTATTTTCCTTGTTTGGTTGCTATGACTAGGACTTCCAGTACTATGTAAATAATCGCAACAAGAGTAGACATCCTTGTCTTGTTCCTGATCTTAGAAGAAAAGTGTTTAGCTTTTCACCACTCTATGATGTTAGATGTGGGTTTGTCATAAATAGCTTTTGTTAAGTTGACCTAAGTTCTTTCTATACCCATTTTATTCATTTTTACCATAAATGGATGTTTGTCACTTTTTTTGTGCATCTATTGAAATAATCATGTGATTTTTTACCCTTGGTCTTGTTGTGGTGTGATGAATTACATTGTTTCATGAATGTTGAACCACCCTGGAATCCCTGATATAAATCCCATTTGGTCATGGTATACAATCCTTTTAATGCACTGTTAAATTTGGTTTGCTAATATTTTGTTGAAATTTTTGACATCTATATTATCAGGGATAATGGCTGGTAATTCTTTGTAGTGTCTTTGTCTGATTTTGGAAGCCTCACAGAATGAGTTTGGAAGTGTTCCTTCATCAATTGTTTTGAAATAGTTTGAGAAACTACTAATTATTCTTTAAATGTTTGGTAAAATTCACCTGTGAAACCATCTGGTCCTGGGCCTTTGTTTGTTGGAAGTTCTTTTTTTTAATTACTGTTTCCATTTCATTGCTAGTAATGGTCTATTTATATTGCTAGTGATTGGTCTATTCATATTGTTTTTCTCTGGTTTAATCTTGGAATGTTGTACTTGCTAAGATTTTATCCATTTCTTCTGGACTGTCAAATTTGTTGACATATAATTGTTCACAGTATTCTTTAACGATACTTTATATTTCAGTGGTATCAGTTGTAATACCTCCTCTTCATCTGATTTTGTGTTCTCTCTTTTCTGTTTGATGAATCTGGCTAGTGGCTTGTTGATTTTTATTCTTTCGAAAATTCAGCTCTTAGTTTCATTAGTCATTTCAACTGTTTTTCTATTTTCTATTTCATTTACTTCCACTCTGATCCTTGTTATTCCCTTCCTTCTACTTTCTATAGGTTTAATTGTTTCTCCTGTTCTAGTTTCTTTAAGTGTAAGTTTAGTTTGTTTATTTGGGATTTTTCCTGCTTTGCTGCATCCCATAGATTTTGTAAGGTGGTTTTCACTTTCGTTTGTCTCAAGGCAGTTTTTTATTTCCTGTTTGATTTCCTCCTCAATCCACTGGTTATTTAGAAGAATGTTGTTGATCTCCATGTATTTGTTTTTTTCCAGTTTTGTCCTGTTGATTTCTAGTTTCATTCCATTACCATCAGAAAATATGACTGATATAATTTCCATCTTCTTGAATTTATAAAGATTTGTTTTGTGGTCTAGTACGTGATCAATCCTAGAAAATGTTCCACATGCACTTGAGAAAAATGTGTAACCTCCAGATTTTGGGTGAAATGCTCTATAAATGTTTATCAAGTCAAACTTGTGTAATGTGAGATTTAAGGCCATTATTTCCTTATTATTTTTGTCTGGATAATCTATCCATTCAGATAAAGTATTAAAGTCCTCAACTATTATAGTATTACTGTTAGTTTCTGCCTGTATGTCCATTAACATATGCTTCATGTATATACTTAAGTCGTCTTCGGTTGGGTGTTTAGAAGTTTACAATTGCTATATCCTCCTCTTGGATTGACCCCTTTAAAATTATGTAATGCCCTTCTTTGTTTCTTTTTACATTATTTGTTTTGAAATCTATTTAGTCTGATATGAGTATTTACCAGCTATATTTTCTTTTCTATTTGCACAGAATATTTCTTCATCCCTTCATTTTTGATCTGTGTGTGTCTTTCTATATGATGTGAATTTCTTGTAAGCAGCATATTGATGTGTCATTTTTTTATCCATTCTGCCACCCTATGTCTCTTGAGAGAAGCATAACTTTTATCATTTTCATCAGAAAATGATAGGATGGGTCTCTCTGGGTTTTTTTTTTTTGGAAATCTCTATGCTTCCTGCACATGGATGTATGTTTTCTTCCCTAAATTAGGAAAGTTTTCAGATAATACTTCTTCAAATACTCTTTCTGCCCCTGTCTTTCTCTCTCGTCCTTCTGGAATCCCTAAAATACAAATGTTAGGATGTTCCATGTTATCCTAGAGAACAATTATACTATCCTCATTTGAAATACTTTTTTGGTTTTGCTGTTCTGATTGGGTAATTTCCGGTATTCTGTCATGCAGACCACTAACCCATGCTTTGGTATTAACTAATCTGCTATCAATTCCTTTGAATGTATTTTTCATTTCAGCCATTGTATTTTTCATCTGATTGGTTCTTTTTTACACTTTGTACCTTTTGTTTAAGTGTTCTCTGAGCTCCTTGATTGTATTCTCAACTTTGTTGAGCATCCTTATGACTGCACCTTTGAATTCTGTACAAAGCAAATTATTTCTATGTCACCTGGCCTGGAGAGGCAGGTTTGGGTGGGGGTAGCCTGGTTGTGCTAGCTTCCTTGCCCTTCTAATCTGGATGGGGTTGCCTGATGCAAGCAGGGCTCTTCCATGCATTCTTGGAATACCCTACCAAATTAACCATCTATGATCCCAGCTGGGTCTGGGCAGGTTTGCTTTGCAAAATTGCATTTTAAGGCCCCACCAGGTCCTCCCCTTTCCTGTTGGGGCAGGCCTGCCTGTGTGCACAGACCTCGGCACTTTGCCAGTTCTGCTCCCTTTCCAAGCAGTATGGCTCCTTGAACACATGGCCACACCCCACTCACTCTACAGGCAGCCCTGGGGGGTTTGCATGGTTGCTTAAAATATACAGTCAGAGCAGGGTCGAGGCAGGCTTGCATGAGCACACACAACAGTACTTCAGTATTTCTACCCCTCTGTCTGTGGTGCAACAGTGATCTCAGCCAGACCCCCTCTCACTACGCAGGGCAGACCTGCCTGAGTGCCCTGTTGCTCTGTCTGCAGTTAAAGTAAGGTCTGGGTGGGGCTGCTCTGTGTGCCTTCCTAGCTCCTTCCTTTTACCAGGTGGTGCATCCTTATGTGTGCACACAGCCAAACTTTGGTAGTTCTGAACTCTGTCTGGGCTGCATACTCCTGCATGGGTATGCACACAGCAGAACACCATTCACTCAGGACAGGGAAGCCCAGAGTGTGGATACCACAAACTTCTTCTAACTCCTCACTGTCTCTGGGCTGGGAAGCCCCACTTGCGCATGCACCCTGCTGCACCTGCTGGACCAATCTTCAGAAGAGGCTCCTTGTACACATACTATGGTGCTCTCTTGTTTCTGCTGGATTTAGCTCCAGTACAGGTGCCCAGGGATGCTGTATAGCACCACACAGGTCTGCCAGAGAACCCGTGTGTGCTATACAGGGAAAGAGCACCCACTTGCTACCCAGGTTCAGGGGTATCATAAATAATGGTGTTCTCCAGTTCCTCCACTGGGTTACTCCCTCAGCTCCAAGAGGGCTCTTGTGGTTCCCCAACCTTATGTACGCGGTCAATCTTGCTCATTGTGCAGACACTGTTCAGTTAGCTCATGACTGTCTCTCAAGAGGATTTGCTCTAAACACTGGGGTACATTTGATGAATTCTTATAAAGGAGCTGGCACAGCATCCACCTACACCTACACCTTGGATAAACTCCTGAAGCTGATTTTTGTAGCAGCTAATTATTTTGCTTTTATCTTGTCCTGGGTACTGCAGCACATATTTGGAAGAAGCTAATCACTGTTAGAAGGTAATGCAAAGGCAAATGTAACACCTGAAAATAACTACCCCCTTTTGGGCCTAAATCAATAATCCTCATGTTCTAAAAATTTCGATAAACTCATGCAGGCTGGTGTGAAAAAATTTTCTTAAAATTATAAAACTATAAATTCAAACATTTACATACACAAGATATTTGGAATCCTGGTCATCATTGGCTAACCCATAAGAACGTTGTACTTGAGGCAAGTATTTTATTAATTGTGACACTGTAGCACTTTATCAACATGGAAATTATTTTCTTCTTTAAATTCCATCCATAGCACTATAAATAGCATATAGGTGGAAAGAACATAATAAAACTTCTTATGAAAAACTGGCCTGAATAGTCGTAGCAGTCATGGAAATGTGTTTTTTGAATTCTTATAATTTTTCTAAACATTATAGTTATATCTGATCTATAGTTATCTATCTGATAAACAGTTGTCTTTTTATTGTTGATTTAAGAGAGAGGAAGGGAAAGAGAGAGAGCAACATCAACATGAGTGAGAAACAGCGATCAACTGCCTCTCATATACACCCCAACCAGGGACTGAACCGCCAACCTTTTGGTGTACGGAGAGAATACTCCAACCAACCGGGCCACCTGGCCAGGGCAATAAACCAGTTCTCTTAAGTGCTGAAATGCCCAACAATATATAAAAAAGGTATTGTACTATAAACCCTTTTCCAACATATTAAAACTTCTGTTTCATCATCATTCCTTCAGGTCTTCTATTAACAATACAAATAACAAAACGTCTTTCGCACTGAACTTTGCAGTAAAGATTACTATTCTGCTTCAGCAGATTTTATGCCTAAATTTTAAAAATCTTTTTAAAACCTGAAACCTAAACTGATCCTGTCTTGACTTCTTTCTTTATCTAAAGCAGTCTTTTTTCATCACACATAAATTCATTTCAGTTAGCATAAATTCAGCATTTATTTAATGACCAAAAAGTATTGTCACCTACCTGTAGTACCGAGATTGCAGATATGTTGAACAAACAGTCTTTGATACATGACTGGCCGACCCAAAGTCTATTACTTTAACCCTGTAAGGCTGCCGAACAGGATCCACCAACATAATATTCTCTGGTTTGAGGTCAGCATGAATTAAACCAAGACTTTTCAATTTTTTCAGTGCAGTGGCCACTTGTTGAAGAATGGGTCGAATTACTTTTAGTGGCAGGGGACTGAATTTATTTTGTTTCAGAAAGTCATACAAGTTTTGTTCCAGCATCTCAAAGACTAAACAGGTATGGTTACGGTGCTGAAAGCACTCATAAGCTCGTACAAAGTTATACTCATCAGCATTTTCAGTACTGAGTCTTGCTAATATGCTCACTTCTATTTGACCTTGACGTGCATAAGAAGGATGATTCTTCAAAATTTTGATTGCTACAATTTCATTTGTCCCTCTTTTCCAGCATTTGACTACCTGGCCAAAAGTGCCTCGACCAAGAAAATCAAGGACTTCGTAAGTATTTTTCATGGAGCATAAGACTTCATGCTGTACTAACTGATAGTCACCTTCTCCAGTGGTACAATTCTGTTTTGTTCCTGTGGTAGTTGTCACAACTGTCACTGGATTTCCCATGTTGGTTTGCAACATTGCAGGAAGTATGGACAATTCATCGACAATCTGCATTGCGCTGCTATGATTATCCAACTCCTCACTCTTGCGCTTCAATCCACATCGCTGAGGGCCTCCTAGGAAATGCAACCTATGTCTCCACGCCCCAATCTGAGGTGCCTCTACTTGAGCTTGCTGCGCCTGAGCTGCTATTACCTTTGTAGCACCCGCAGTGTTTTTTAAAACAACAGCACTTGTCTGCAATGAAAAGTTGTGTCCTCGAGGTCTGTTAAATGCTATCTTTGTCTGAAAAGCACTACCCTTCGTGACAGGATGAGAATTTCCAACGTTTCTACCATTCACATAGGTCCGTGGATAGTTTCTTTCCTGGAACACACGACTGCTTGGCTCTACTTTGAGTTTCTTCACACTACAAAAGGCACTTGACTGAGTTTGATAAACAAATGGTGGGTAAACCAAGACTTGTGAGGCCATACCTGCAAAGGAAAGAGAAAAAGAACATTAATTACAAAAAATTTAAGAAAACTTTAAAAGGATCAAATGCTTAATTTATACAAACAATTAAATTCCATCAGGATTTTTCCCCCTTGAAGAAGATAAGCATTTTCAATAGCTCTACTTTAGTTAGTTCTTCAGCTATGAGTGTTGCAAAAAAGTCACTTCTATGACCCACACCCACAGAAATAGATTCAGAAAGACAAATGATGTAACTCACAGATAAGAATTTCTAAAGCAGCTATTATAAAAATATTCAAGGATTTAAACAAAAGCATAAGCGCAAATAGGAGAGACTTAAAAAGCATTTTAAAAATGGAACTGGTGAGCCTGGAGAAGCCTGCCTACCACACATAGATGGTAAGAGAGCAACTTGGCAACACCTAACAAAATTGCAAATGGATACATCCTCTCATCCAGAATCAGACAACTCATTCACAGTTAGTACAAGAATATTCATGTATCATTGTGTAAAGAAACACAATGTTGGAAATAACCTAACATCCATCCAAAAGGCACTGGTTAGATACACCTTGATAAATAAACCATCCATAGTCTTTAAAAAGAATAAAATCAATCTCTTTATACTACTAAGGCCTGATTCTGAAAATATTACTATTATCTGAAAAAAGGAAGATTCAGAAAAATGTGTAATATTTAAATATTTATTATCATGTGTGTTTAATGTAAAAAGCTGACTTATACGTGCATATATTTAAATATACATTGAATATCTGTACAAACATTTAAAAACTGTAGATTGCTTTAGAGAAAAGTAACAAGACCATTGGGGGCAACGAGAAAAATCTGTTATTCACTGTACATACTCTTTACCACTTTAATTTTTACTATGTATGTGTATGACCTGTTCAAAAGTTTTCAATCTGGGGAACCTATTAAAATATATACATTTCATATTTAGAGATAAAATAATATATCTGGGTTTTGCTTCAAAATAGTAGAAGAGAAAATGGATGGGGATATGGATTAAATAAGGCTAGCCATAAACTATTCATTACAGTACCATGATTATAAAAAGGAATTCATTGTACTATCCAAACTACTTTTGAGTACACTGGCATTTTTCATTAATAAAAAGTTAAATCAATAAATAATGTATATATAAAACTCCTCCCAGAAAAGATTCTGATCCTGTAGGTCTGTAGTGAGTTCCAGGCATCTGTACATCTACAAACTCCTAAAGCCATTTAGACGGACACTAACCTCAGAGAACCAGTGATCTAGTCTGTACAAAAACTAGGCAAATTCAAGTCCTACCAATTCAAGGCCTTCATGTCTGAGTCATCAACAAGAAGCCCTAGCGAATCGAATGCATGCCACTCTAGGCCAATCCTTGCCATGCTAAATTAAGGTATTCTGTAGACAACAGCTGAGATCCAAGTAAACACCTTAGACATATTAAAGAAACTATGGCAATTTCTGAATCCTGCTGTTCATACCTTTCTTTTCCCAACACACCAAATTAGAAGGCAATTAGTTAAACCAAGGGCCCCAATCAAAGCCAAATAAAGGGAGCTTAGAAAAAGTAATTACTCTTCACCAACCAATAACCCAACCACTGCTCTGTGGGACCAATCTCAAAGGGGACTTCAGAAAATAAACAGATGTCACATAATATACATAGCACGTAAGAAGAGGTGGGTGGGAGTGGTACTAGAGATAGCTTTTATAATAGACCCCAAAAAACAATTCAAAATTACTAATTTACTTGACCACTGGGACTCCCTGGCATATCCAAGTATTTAGCCTCTCTCTTTTCCCACCCTCCATCAGGTAAACTCATGACCTAATAAGAGTATTTTATAGTGCATATTTTTTGAAGATTTTATTTATTTATTTTTAGTGAAAGGGGAAGGGAGGAAGAAAGAGAGGGAAAGAAACATTAATACACAGGAGAGACATTGATTGGTTGCCACTCACATGCCCCCAACAGGGGACCTGGCATGCAATCAAGGTATGTGCCCCGACCTGGAATCAAACCAGCAACCTTTCTGTTTATGGGCAGCCACACCAGTCAGGGTTTATGGTGCACATTTACAGATTTTACACAGTACAGTATTCTAAGGAGCTGCTGATGTCCATAGGGTCTGAAACATTCATTCAGTAAAATACTATCTTCTATTATTTTTCATAGCCATATATACTATGTTTTACCTCTGCAGCTATGTTATTCATGAATTTTTCATTTGTTCTTATCAACTAAGAAACTAAAGTTTTGAAATTCTACCCCTTTGTGAACTGGAGTTGCTTATAAAACACCACTCAGAGGATGGTAAAGACCATGTTAAAGTACCCATTATGCTTCCAATCTGCAAGCTTAATAATCTAAGGTACTTTAACTTTGATCAATGGGCTTTATTTTTCATTCCTCTACAAAACTTTAAGACCCATCTGAACTCTATCCAAATTCTTCACATCCTTTTAATATTACCAAAACAGCCATGTAACCAATATTGACACCCACAAGCATGGGTCTAACACTAGCCAAAATAAAATTTCTTTCTTTTCTTATTATACCTATCACAAATCTTCTAAAAAAAGGGGGAGGAAGCAGAGATTGAAATATTTTACTACCTTACATTCATTAGCCAATATGAAAAATCTGAATCATTTTCTGCCAAATTTATACACATCCTGTTTGTAATCAGGTTTTTCTTTCAAATGTGCTGACATCACAAATAGATTTAATTGAAAATAAATAATGCCTTGCATTACCCGTAGTCAACTTTCTTCTTTTATTTGTTCAATTCTCAATTTTCACATCTTTTTTTTTATTGATTTGAAAGAGAGGGCAAATGAGAAAGAGAAGCATCGATGTTATTCGATTATTTATGCATTCATTGATTGGATCTTGTATGTGCCCTGACAGAGGATCAAACCTGCAACCTTGGCATATCAGGACAATACTCTAACTAACTGAGCTACCCTACAAGGCCAATTCTCAATTTTTATTTTTAACATTTTATTTATTTATTTTTAGAGAGGGGGTAGGGAGGGAAAAAGAGAGAGAGGGAAATACTGATGCCAGAGAGAAACAGTGATCAGCTGCCTCTTGTACACGCCCAGACCAGGACTGAACCCACAACCCAGGCATGTGCCCTAACTGGGACTCGAGCCAACAAGCCTTCAAGACCTTGCAGAAAACCACCAAACAACTGAGCCACACCAATCAGGGCCAATTCTGAAGTTTTAATTTTTTCTTATAAAAAAATTATAGTATAGCCCTGGCTGGTGTGGACCAGTGGATTGAGTGCTGCTGGCCTATGAACGGAAAGGTCGCTGGTCAATTCCCAGTCAGGGTTGCCTGGACTAGTGGTCAGTTCCCCAGTTGGGGACCTGTGAGAGGCAACTGGTCAATCAATGCATATTGAGGTTTCTTTCCCTCTCTTTCTCCCTCCTTTCCCCTCTCTAAAAACAAAAAAATAATCTTTAAAAAAGTTGTGGCAGACTAAATTCAGGTTTCCAGTCAAGATGGTGGCACAGGTAAACTTGTTACTTGCATCTTCCCACAACCACATCAAAATTACAAATAAACTACAGAACACCCCTCATTCAGAACTACCTGAAATCTAGCTGAATGGAAGTTCTACAACTAAGGATATAATGAAGAGGCCACATGGAGACTTTTTAGAAGGGGTGGAGACACAGAACCCATGTGTAGCAGATAAAGATTGGGAGGGATATCTCAGCTTCAGAGGTACCCTCTGAGGAGTGAGGGGTCCCAGCCCAACACCAGGCCAACCCCAGCCCAGGGTTCCAGTGCTAGGAAGAAAAGTCCCCATAACTTCTGGCTGTAAAAACCAGTGGGAATCATGGCTAAGTGAGACAGAAGGCTGCTGGAGTCCTAGGCATTCCTCTTAAAGGACTCACACATGGATTTACCCTGCCTCATTTGCTCTAAGCTCCAGCACTGGAGGCAGCAGCTTAAAAAAACAAAGAGACATACAAAAAGGAACTGAATTATCTGGGTTTGAGGCAAGAGTTACAGGGGCAGCATTACCGCAGACAGACATGCTGGAAGAGGCTATTATTCCTTTTCTGAGCCTTTCCTCCACAAGCCAGGAAAATGCACCCTATCTGAGCCTCCATCAACCTGGTTAACACCATTAGCCCTGCCAAGGTAATTAACTAAGACCCATGTCCACCTGACTTGCCCACTCAAGCTATTTCCAAATATCTCAAACAAGCAGTATCCAGCCTCCACATGCCCCATACCTCTCACTAAGTGGTCCCAGGCCCAACACTAGTGGCAGTCAGCCTTGGTTCAGAGCTTGGCCTCTCCCAAACACCTCTAAGCCCAGCACAAGTAGCAGCCACATGTAGATCACTCTGTAGTTTATGCCGTTGGCCACGGCACAACACAGGTGGTGGCTGGCCTTTCTCTGCACCTCCTGAGATGCACAAAAGCCAGTGTACCGAGTGGAGAGCTTCAGACTATGTCAAAGCACTACACAACAATCTCCACAAGCAATACACTCAAGGGGCAACACAGCAGGCACCACAGCCTCGCTGACGTTAAGTCCTGATCTGTGGAACAGGCCCCTGGCACAGCTTATTCTGTGCAGTGGTCCCTAGCATTCCTTGCAACCAATCAGCCTGGGGATGAATCCCTCCCACTGACGTGACAACAGCAATAGAGGCTCAACTACAAGTGGACTGGGTGGAGATAGAAGAGCGTATATAGGGTATAAATGGTGATGGAAGGAGACTTGACTTGGGGTGGTGAACACACAATATAATATACAGATTACATACTCTAGAACTGTATACCTGAAACCTATAATTTTATTATGCAGTATCACCCCAATAAATTCAATAGAAATGAAAATAAATAAATGTCTCAACTACAACAGGAGGGTCTACACATCCCACAAGGGGCAGGAGGAGGAAGGGCACTTGGAGTGCTCAGGGTGGGTGATAGGGGATGTTGTGCCACTGGACCTACAGAACTCTACTACATTAGGCCACACTACCAAACCCAGGAGGTGTAGCAGCTCTACTAAATATAGAGAAACAAACACAGGGAGGCTGCCAAAATCAGGAGACAAAGAAACACATCCCAAATAAAAGAACAGAACAAAATTCCAGAAAAAGAACTAAACAAAATGGAGACAATCAATCTACTAGATGCGAACTTCAAAACACTGGTTATAAGGATGCTCAATGAACTTAGGGGAAGAGTAGATGAATGTAATGAGAACTTTAACAAAGACACAGGAAACATAAAAACTGAACTAGAAAATATAAAAAAGAACCAGTCAGAAATGAAGAATATATTCACTGAAATGAAGACTACATTATAGGGAATCAACGATGGAGTAGATGAAGCAAAGGATCAAATCAGATACCTGGAAGATAAGGAAGCAGAAAAAAAAAAAAAGAATCCATAAAAATAAAGACAGTGTAAGGAGCCTCTGGGATAACTTCAAGAGAACCAACATTTAAATCATGGGAGTCACAGGAGAGCAAGCAAGCAAGGAATTGAAAACCTATGTAAAAAAAATAATGACAGAAGACTTCCCTAACCTGAAGGAAATAGACAATTACATCCAAGAAGTGCAGAGAAGCCCAAACAAGATCAACCCTCTTGGACTTCATCACCACCAAACCAGTATTACATAAAATGTTAAAGGGTCTTCTTTAAGAAGAAAAAAAATAAAAATATGAATAAAATGGCAATAAATACATATCTATGAACAATGGAATTTATAAAACAAAATCAACAAATAAGTAGAACAGAGACAGACTCATATAGAACATATTCTGATGGCTGCCCATTGAAAAGGAAGTAGGAAATGGGTGGAAAAGGTGAATGGATTAAGAAACACTAATTGAGCCCTGGCTGGTGTAGCTCAGTGGATTGAGCGCAGGCCTGTGAACCAAAGGGTCACCAGTTAGATTCCCAGCCAGGGCACATGCCTGGGTTGCGGGCCAGGTCCCCAGTAGTGGGCGCATGAGAGACAGCCACACATTGATGTTTCTCTCCCTCAAAAAAAAAAAAAAGAAAGAAAGAAAGAAATACTAATTGGGCATGGGCCAGTGTGGCTCAGTTGGTTGGTCTTCGTTCCACAAACCAAAAGGCTAGGTTTGTTTCCTGGTCAGGCGCATGCCTGGCCTACAGGTTCTGCCCCCTGTCAGGGTATACAAAAGGCAATCAATGGATGTTTCTCTCACATCATTATTTCTCTCCCTCTCTTCCAACCTCCTTTCCTTTTTCTCTAGAATAAATGAAAAACTTTTAAAAATAGAAAATAATAAATACAAATTGGTAGTTACATAATAGTCATGGGGAGTACAGCTTAGGAATATAGTCAATAAATATTGTAATAACTATGTATGTGTCAGATGGGTACCTGATTTATTGGGATGATCCCTTAACAAGTTATATAATTATATCTAATCGCTAGACTGTAGACTTGAAACTGATATAATATTGTACGTCAAGTGTAATCAGAAAATAAAAACTTGCCCTGACCATCATGGCTCAGTTGGGTGAATGTTGTCCTGCAAAGAGAAAGGTTGCCGTTTCGATTCCCTGCCAGGGCACATGCCTGGGTTACGGGCCAGTCCCTGGTAGGGGCACATGCAAGAGGCAACCAATTGAAGTTTCTCTCACACATCAATGTTTCTCTCCTTCTCCAATGTTTCTCTCCTTCTCTCAATGTTTCTCCCTCCCTTCTCCTCTCTCTAAAATAAATAAATAAAATCTTTTTAAAAAGTTATTTAAAGTCAAAAATTGTAAAATATACATAACATAAAATTTACCATTTTTAAGTGTAATTTTTTAAAATTCAAATCAAGTAAAGACATTTAGGAAAAGGAAGAATAAGGAATAAACAAACATATTTTTTCCATCAATGAACTCCTAGCAAGAGACAAACACATGTACTTGAATAACTACCTCATTAGTAACAGCAGCAACACAAGGATTCAGGTGGCAAAGAAAAGGGGATGATTAACATATGCACTAAAGGAGCACAAAAGGATTCTGTAAGAAATTAACCTATGAGTTAAATCTGAAAGGAGGATGTGAAAAAATCTGCTATGTAGGAGGGGATATTCCATGCAGTAACAACCAACAGCATATATAAGGGCAGACACTAATGAAATACATGATATACTAGTTTTATTTGGGTAGAACAGGAACACACAAATTATGGTTGGCCAAATCTTACCCAGACTATTTTTGTATGCCCCAAAAGCTAAGAATGTTTTTCACATTTTTAAAGGGTTGTTAAAAAAAAAAAAAAAGTATGCAACAGAAACCACATGTGGCTTGCAAAGCCTAAAATATTTGCCATCTGGCCCTATAAGAAATTTTGCCAATCTCCACACTAGAACATTAACTTGCCAGTAGAGGGGGCAGCTAAAGAAAAAGATAATCCTTGAAAAGAATAGCTTTAAAAGAAGACACAGATCTTAAAGACCCTTGTCTTCCAGGCTAAAGAGTTATGGGTGATGGGGTGCCTCACATTTGCATTTTTAAAAGATTACTCAAGCAAATTTGTGAAGGATAAACGAAAGGAACAATAATAGCAACACATCAAAGACTACTGTTAATAGTCAAGGGAATGAAGTCAAAAGTACTGACTGCCAACAGGTAGGAAGAAGAACAACAGAACTTAGTGAGGAATAAAGGAAGGAAGGAATTGACACAATTATGTTTCTGACTTGAAAAACTGATCACCAAAAAAACAAAGAATAACTAGTCACCAAATAATATAGAAAATGTTTAAAAAATAAAGTCACCCTTAGCAGGTGGCTCAGTTGCTATGAGCATCATCCTGTACACCAAAGGGCACATAGCTAGGTAGTGGATTCTCTCCCTTGTCAGGGCACGTATGGGAAGTGATCAATCAATGTTTCTCTCTCAGACTAATGTGTCCATTTCTCTCTCTCTCAAAATAAATGTATTTTTTAATTTAATAAAATGAATAAAAAATAAAACAAAAGGACAATTGAACTCAATTGGAAAAATTGAACTCAATTTTAGACATACTGAGTTTGAGGTTCCTTGTGACTTAGCCTGAGTTCTCTTAAATGTAGAATCTTATAGAAAGGCCTGTACTCAAGAAGTTTACTTGGGAAGTTATCCCAGAGGGCAGGAGCGAGGGACCTGGGGTCAGGAAAGAGAAAAATAAATAAAAAAACATAAAGGAATGATAGAATTAAAAATTTACCATTTGCCGCCTGGCTGGTGTGGCTCAGTGGATTGAGTGCTGGCCTGGGAACCGAAAGGCTGCAGGTTTGATTCCCAGCCAGGGCACATGCTTGAGTTGCAGGTCAGGTCCCCAGTTGGGGGCCTGCAAAAGGCAACCAATTGATGTAATCACTCACACGTCCATGTTTCTCTCCCTCTCTTTCTCCCTTCCTTTCCCTCCCTCTAAAAATAAATAAAATCTTTAAAAAAAATTTACCATCTGGCAACAATTATAACTGATTCAAACCGTAATTATCAATGGATACGAAAACTGGTGGGTGAAAGTTTGAATAATAGGATTTTATTGTTGGGAGATAGTTCACTGTGGGACTCTCATGTTTCTCCATGTATTGCAAGTCTTTGTTCTGGAATATCTTCTCAACAATATTTGTATATTGAGCAGTCTTAGAAGGTAGAAATAATGTTTTCCTCTTGAGCAAAGAACAGGCTGACTAATGCCCAGTAAAATAAAGATTATGACTCCCTCTTGGGCAAATGTCAGGCAGGCTTATTGCCCCTAGTATAAGATTCAAGTTTCCTAAGCCTGGAACTTCTATTATGTAACTCCTATTATGTAACTTCTTTTTTGCATAAGTCACCTGGTCCTGTTCACATCACCCTGTGGGACAGAGTTGGGGAACTAGGGCAAATTCTGACATACTGACTCACTACTGCTATCACTATAAATAAAGTCCTTTATCTCTGACCTTACCACCCCCTAAAAAGTCCTTTATCTCCTATCTTCTGCCAGCATCCATAGCTAATCTTTATCTTGCAAGATCCTTGAGATTTCTTAACATTTACACACCTTCAAAGTTCGTGACCGCAAGATACATATTAATCAAAAGGAAGAAACCAGCAGATTCCACCTTAACGGAATGATCAACACGAGCATCATGTGCCTCCTGAAATGATGTACTAAGAGGAACACACTTCACTGTGATATTTCTAAGCACAAGGAAACAAACAAATCCAAACTGAACGCCATTCTTAAAAAATCCACCTGGTAGCATCTGTCATGTCAATGTCAGGAAGCAACACAAAGACTGAGACACTTTTTGGATTATAGGAAACTGAGGAGACATAAAAGCTTTTAGGAAAAAACTGACTAAAAGGACATCATCTCTGCAACTTATAATAGTTCAGGGGGAGAGAATAATACAGATATAAAGAAAAAACGTAAAAGTAAATGGGGTAAAATATTAACATAGGTTAATATTTAAAGAACCTAGGTTAAAGATATGTAAGAATGCTTTGTACTGTTTTTGTAACTTTTCTATACACCTGAATTTTTGTCAAGTGATAAACAGAAAAAAAGAATTGAGTGACAGGCATAAAACAATGTTTTTCTTGCACAAGGCTGTTCTTCAAGGGTTACGCATTTGGGAATGCACTGTTGACTATCTTAGGCATGGCCCAAATTACCAAAAACCTAAAATGATCAGGCATACAATATGGCTCTGGGATCATCTGCCAGCATTAATAAAAAAGTATTCATAAGCACTGAAAAGAAAACCTTTTCATTTAAAAGTATTACTTAGGTCATAGTAGTTTTGGGAACTTTTAGTCATTATATAATTTCTTCAATCAATGGAGACTAAAAGTAGAATTTCTCTATGTGGTCGAATAAAGTTGACAATAAGAAGTTTTCACTCTGGAAAAGAGAGAGAACCCTGATATTGGTCTATACAGGGCTCTACAATAGAATTTAGAAAATGGAACTACATAACTAGCAATATTTAGACAATAAAAAGTAGTTTCTAGTCAAACCACCTATTGATATTTCTAAATTTCTTTGTAATTTAAGTATGTATTTAAAAAGGCAAAATAACATGTTTTCTTAGAACTAAAAGATAGGATACACTAGAAAATAAATTTTTAGCATGTAGCAAATGAGTTTAACTCTCCAATGGCCATTTAAATCTCAATATTTTAAATACCTGCATCATTAACAGGTTATTTTACCAGTATTCTATCCAGAAAATTACACTAAAAACACTTCACATAAGAAACATTTTCATGTAAATGAACCACCACATATTGGAAAACTTCATAAAATAAACCTGCTGTCTGAGGTGCCTACAAAACATTTATTTGAAAACACTGTAGTCCTGGGTATTTTCCAGCAGTGCTGTGAACAAAGCATCCAGGGAATGTGTTGACTGTAACACAAATCAGCATGTTAAACAACAAGCTTCATCTGACTTAGCAAAAAATTCCAACTTTTGGAACAGAAAATGACCTAGTGCACATTTCAAAGCTGCTAGAAATCACCCTGCCAACGTAAATCTTTATTTTAGAAAGGCTAGAAAGAGTTAATGAAAATCAGCATTTAAGGACTATTCTTACTAAAGCATATAATTCTCTAGATTTTTTTCAAGTATGTAATACCAAAACTCAGAAATGGAAATACAGAAAAACTGACTAAAAATAAAAAGTTCACCAGAGCACTCTCTTTCTTGAAGTAAACTTTAAGCTTAACAATTCAAATCTGTTTTATAAAACTTAAGTACAAAAGAAAATTTTATTTAAATTTATCACACAATATCTATGATTACCAATACCTACCAATGGATTTTTAGGAAAAGGATACAGGGAAAAAAATATGAACATGGCTGTTTTGCAGACATTTCAAATAAAAAAGGATGCTATTTTCTTCTGATAAGATCAGAAAACTTTTATCAGAAAAAAATTAAAAGTTAACAGTTTTATCAATTTGGGTTATGATAACTCCCTTAATAGAAAGCCAAATGATTCACTTTCTACTTCAGAGGAAATCTACCCCAACAGCCACGAAATTTGTACTTCTTGTTTTAAAAATCCATGTAACTTTTAAAGATTAAGTATGAAATATTAAAGGCAGAGAAGGCAAAGGTAAAATGATCCTTACCAGAACATGACCTAACTTAATTCTACCTTTGAAACAACTAAAATCAACAGAGGAAGTTCAATCCTAGATTCATAATTTTATCAAATGTCCAACAAGGTTGGCCCTGGCTGGTGTGGCTCAGTGTACTGAGTGGTAGACTGTGAACCAAAGGGTCACTGGTTCCATTCCTAGTCAGGGCACATGTCTGGGTTGTGGGCCAGGTTCCCAGCAGGGGGTATGTGAAAGGCAACCACACACAGACGTTTCTGTCTCTTTCTCCTTCCCTTCCCCTTGCTCTAAAAATAAAATTTAAAAAAATACACTAAATCATTTGACTGAAAATGGCCACAAAGTAGTTACAATTTACTGTTCAGAAATCTATTCTCATTTAATAACTAAAAATTGGCCCAAACTGACCTCATGCTATATTTCAGGCATTTGCATAAGAAGCTAGATAGAATATACAGAATATAAACATAAAAGCAATGATTACATATTAATTATACATAATAAAATGCCAAAAGCTATTTTATAACAATGTTAACACCTAAAGTGTTATTCACAGAAATCTTGCAAACTGAAAGAAGTAAAAATTATCACACTAAACTGCTTTTTAAAATCCACCTACCATAACAAAATATATTAAGCCCCAGCCAGGTGGCTCAGTTGGTTGGAGCATCAACCCTTACAACAAAGGTCACAGGTTCAATTCCAGTCAGCGCACATACCTAGACTGCGCGTACAATCCCCAGTTGGGGCGCCTATGGGAGGCAATTGATTGATGTTTCTCTTTCACATAGATGTTTCTCTCTGTCTCTCTCTCCCCCTTACTCCCTCTCTAAAATCAATAAACATATCACTGGGTGAAGACTTTTAAAAATAAGTATTTTAAAATTTAAAGTTTCAAACATAAGCAGCAACAGAAATGAATGAGAATATGAAAAAGAAAATACAGAAAACAAAACATTTGGAAATAAGGTAGTCAATTCAGTTTGAGCCACCTATAGGGGAAAATAATGAGATCATCATTCAAAAGATGAACTGAAAGCTCACAACTGAGTAGGGTATACTACAGATGCAATCTTCTGAAGAAATAGATAAACTATGAATTAACCCTAATGGAGAGCTTAGGAGTAATTTCAATAGAGTTTCACAGACAGAGTAAGACTGCCAACGACTAAGAAGTGAATAGAAATTCAAATAGAGGCTACATTACACGTTTAAGAAGTGTGGAAAGAGAGAAAATGGGTCCGCAGACTTGAAAAGGCACAATTAAAAGATGGCCACTTAAGATCCTAGATACCCAACTATTTTAAAAGGGCTGAAAAAAAAAAGAGGGGGCCAATAAAAAATGAGAGGGGGCTTGAAGTTACTGGGCAGGCTTAAGGTGCTGAAAAACACAATTTAGGATGAAATCCACACGGTGAAGGGGGTAATTCTAAGGGGAAGGGGATGTTTCTTTCCTTGAGACAGTGGTGAAAACACAATGTACACTGGTAGAAGTTTTATGTTCAGAGGTAGAGGCTGGAAATCTGGAAGACGTTCATGCCTATTTAACTCTATGTGGGAAACAGACTCATCTGCTAGAAGTAAAAGAAGTGAGGGGATACAATATGTCTTCAGAAGTCAAATGTGCATATAACACATTCACAGGTGTCTGGTCAGGTGCCTGTCAAGCTACTCAATAAAGCTGCTATACTTGCAGGGGTGTCCAACCTGCAGCCCTGTGGTTGTAGGCAGCCCAGGGGTGCCTGCTATGAATGCAGCCCAAAACAAAATCAAAAATTTACTTAAAACATCATGAGATTTTTTTTTTTTGCGATTACATGTCACAATGTATTTAATGGGTGGCCCAAGACAACTCTTCTTCTTCCAGTGTGGCCCAGAGACACCAAAAGGTTGGATAGCCCTGCTTTAGGGGATACAGGTGGAATACAGCATGCCTGTATATGATTACTTTTATTCCCCAATGTCTATTAAACACTTTAGGAACATAAAAATCTTTAAGACATGGTTTCTGAACTGGTGAAACAGTTCAGACACTATTTTATATTTTTAAACATAACCTTTTCCTAAAATGCAATATTAAGTTACCTTGTAATAGGTTATAAATTGAAGTACTTCATTTTCTTCCAATCAGAGTTAAAGGGAAACAATTTGAAGATGGCTATACCTTTTTTCTTTTTAACCTCACTCAAGGACATGTTTACTGATCTTAGAGAGAGAAGAAGGCAGGAAGAGAAGGGGAAAGAAACCTCAATGTGAGAAATATCGATCAGCTGCTTCTCACAAGCACCCAGACCAGGCCTGAACCTGCAGCCTAGGCATGTGCCCTGACTGGAATCGAATGCATGACATTTTGATCTATAGGACGACGCTCCAACCAACTGAGCCACAGCAGCCAAGGCATGGTTCATGTTTTTAAATGATTTTTTTCTTCTTTTGTGGTAAGAGTGGTAAATACTCACACACAACTTTAAGAAAATGAACTAGCCCTGGTTGAGGGGTTCAGTTGGTTGAAGAGTCGTTCCTGTACACCCAAAGGTAGAGAGTTCAAAGCCCAGTAAGGGTACATAACTTAGGTTGCAAGTTGGAAGCAATTGATCAGTATTTCTCTCTCTCTCTTCCTCCCTCTAAAATCAATAAATATATCCTTGGGTGAGGATTCAAAATAAATAAATAAATACCTGAACTATTCCTGGTAACTTAAATATGTCATTTAACAAAATGAAATTAACAGCCTTAAGAAACATGACTGTGCTATATTTAAATCATTATTTTTCTCAGGCAGTGTTATTCAACTCATGCACACACACAAAAATAAACTTACGGTACTTAGCTAATTTTACCTACTACTTGCTCAAAACAGTGATCATGTCTTAACTCTCTTCATTCATAGCACAGAACTTTGCACTTAGTAGACACTCAAATATGTACTAGATAAAACAGTTTTCATACACCTATTTTATCATTGTTTTACCACCCATTGAAAACTTTTTCATTTATTTGTGTTCAGTTTGTGATCCAACTATACAAAAATATTTAAAGTATGCTAAACAGATTAAAAACCTAGTATTTTTGAACCCAAAACTATTCTTATCTTTATAACTAAAATATATTAAAACACAACTAATATACCGCAAAGATACCTGTTCCTTCTCCAGTAAAACTGATTGTAAGTTAGCCAAAAACATGTTTTTGTTTTGTTTTGTTCTGAAACTGTAAGGAAGTATACATCATAACCTGTAATTTTCACTGGTTCTCTCACTATACCCTATTTAATCTCAAAAGAAACTGTAATAAATTACATATTTAAGCCCTCAGAAGTGTTCATTTAAATTATACATTAGAAGAAATGTCTCTAGAAAGTCAGGTTCAATTTTCAATATGTTATCACTCTATCTTACTTATTAACTATTTAAGACTGTAGCATTATATATCTAAAGTCGTATAGTTTACCCAACCTACGAGACTCTTGTATTATTAAACAGATGACACCATCAAAATATATACAAATGAAATTTTTAGGCCTTTATATAAATGTTTACAGTGTAGGAAACATTTTCTAAGCAAGTTATTTTTGCAAATGTGTCAAAGTTGGCAATTTTATTTTTCCAAAATTGTAAAATATTTTTTAATTTATGACTAATATGCAACTAAGCAGGGGACACTAAAGAATCTGAAGTTAATATAAATGTTTCAAGAAAGTCAAATGCTTTTTAAAATTTTCTAAACTGGAATAATTGATTAGTCAAATACAGCCAAGTTTCACATTATTTATCAAATCTTACTTTCTTGGTAAGCCATATATAACCAAATATAATTTATAATACGTGGCTACAAAATTTTAAAGTGGAGAGGTAGTGACTTATATCTGTTATCTGATTATTTCAATATCTATCCAAAATAATTTTCTCATATTAGAAAAGGTGCTTCAGCATTAACAATCATGTAAAATAAAAAAGAATTTACTTGGCCACCTTGCCAATCTTTTATTTTTCAATGTGACCAGGAATTATACACTAAAATTCTACTTTCGTAATACAGGTCCTTACCTAAAGGAAAAAGTACAGCTCAAATGACCAAAGTACTACATTTCTCTTTATTATTCTTCCCTAAATCTCCACTTCTTTTAGGTGCAATGTTTTTGTAAAAAAAAAAAAAAAAAAAAAAAAGCAGAAAAAAATGCAACATAAAAAGTGTATCTGGAAATCTAAACTTTAAAAGAAGAAATGTTTATCTCAGACAGTAAAAATGGACTGTGTAACTGACAGACATCAGGGCTTTAGTTTGAAAAACCTAAATTCATATTTTATGTGAATCTTAGCTTTATTATTCAGGATTTCTAAAGATCAAAAAGAGTATTCCCATAAATCATACTCATTTTAATAGCAATAATATGTTCTACGTTCTTCACATTTCCAATTTTAAGTCAGGCCTATAATGTAAGATTTTTCAAATTGAACAGAAAGTTTATATTCCCTAAATTCTACAATAAGGAAAAAAAGTCTTTCAGACTGAAAAACAAAAGACACAAAAAGGGAGAGGAGGAGGACTTAAAACACTGGTGGAGGATGATAAACAGATACTATTTCACAAGACTGATCACTTAGCAGGTGTCAAAGCACATTCTTAATCTTTCCCCCAAGCTACCATAATATTTAATTGACTATAACCAGGTGAACTTTGGTCTCTAGCAACTTTGACATTCAAGTCAAAACAGATTTTGAAGGCTCCCAAATCTAATAAACCAGTCTCCCTCAAACTATGGCCCAGTGTCTTCTATCATACCTGCCTCTCTACTTTCCCTCTCACTCACTCTCCTACAAGAAAAAAACTCAATTAGAGAAAATTTTTGGGTCAGGATAACAAAATACATTTAATGTAAAAAACATTGTCCTTGGTTTGTTTCAGTTCAAAGCCTTTCTGTTGGAAAAATACAGCTTTCAGAAGTACTGATTTTGCATTAACTAATAAACATAAAGGACAAAGTCAGTTAAATGACTTACCTTTCCCAAACCAAATAGCACCCTAAAAACACAGTATTTTCAATGTTCATCCAGGTCTTTCAATTTCCAAGTAGTAAGAGTAGAGGCTCTAAGACCCTCAGCATACAGTGGTGTGCCTCAAAATCGAGGCAATGTGTTGCCTTTGTGTAATGACATGGCCCAAGTATCAACTAAGGAGAACACCTGAACTGCCAAATAGGTCAAGGTCTAATTTGATAAACACTTGGGTAAATAATATATATAACATACAACCTCCATCTCTATTCTACCTTGGTCCTAACAGTGATTAAAACAAGGTCCAGCCCTGGCTGGGTAGCTCAGTTGGTTAGCACATCACCTCAATGTTGTGGGTCCGATCTCCAGTCAGGGTACATACAAACATTACATACAAACATAAACTAATCAACCAGTGAATGCATAAATATATGGAACAACAATTCGATGTTTTTCTCTCTTCCTCCCTCTCCCTCTCCCTCCATCTCTTTCTCCCCCCCTCATTTCTCTCTCTCTAAAATCAATAAAAATAATAATAATCTTAACAAATGTTCTTAAAGGTAAAGTCCAAAACAACAGCCATAACAAAGGTACAGAATCAGCACACTAATATTAAGGTATTTTCCCCCAAACCACTCTTAATTATACCAAGCCAACCAAGAGAAGTGTGACATTAAGTGCTCTGGCTACCCTAAAAGACTCCACTGATTTAAAACTTCTACTCTGTATTTATGTCCTTATTCAATTCTAGGTGCTTAAAGGTACCAGGCAGGATACACTTTTAAGCAGCTGGATCCAGAACCAGTAAGGACATTTACGGCAATTTCTTTAGGCTCCCATTTTATCATCGAGAAATAATTACCCATAACAAAGCTTTCAGAAAGTTGTGTGGGGCAAGAGAGGCAACTTTTAAAAAGCAACACAATATATTGATAGATTCTTCCATTTTAAAAAAATTCTAGTAGTTTGTCTGGAAGTAATTTCCAAGTTAAACATACCACATTAGAAGTCTCAACTTCAGACACTAGGAAATTAGGACAGCTGCAAATCCTGAAATTTTACATGAACATTACTTTTGGCAGCAACAGTACAATCACATAGCAAGTCATTTTGTCTACTCTAATAGTTAAGAAGCAAGAATAACTCTAGAGGTATTTTAAATTTGGAGAACTTCAAAGCTCCTTAGAACAAACACCCTTAAATATAAATATTGCCATCTCCAAATGCAGATGTAAAGTTGCAGTGGAAATGACATTTTTTATGCCTTTGAATCACCATAACCACCAATAATGCAATTCTAACCTACCGTATCATCACCCTTAGTAAGCTGCTGGATTGAGAACAGCATATTAAGAAAGTTAGCTCCCCTTACGAGAATAAGCCCTGACTAGCGGGGCTTGATGAGTTGGGCAATGTCCCACAAACTAAAAGGTCTCCTGTTCAATTCCAGGTCAAGGCACATGCCTGGGTTGTGGACCAGGTCCCCGGTTGGGGGTGTGCAAGAGGCAACATATCGATTTATCTCTGGCACATAGATGTTTCTCTCCCTTTCTTTTACCCTCCCTTCCCATTTCTAAATAAATAAAATCTTTTAAAAACTAAATATTTTTTTTAAAGTGACCAGAATAAGTCATTCTGACATTCAGATGGAAAACATGTAAACAAGTATTCCATTAAATTTATGGGAAACAGTATTTCATCATTCTGAAATATACATATGCTCCTATCCCCTTCCATATATATACATATATATACCTTCAGTGTTCATATATCAAATATTAAAAACATAAGCTCAATAAAAAAGTTCACTTGACAACTGTTGCTGTTTTAATTTGCAAGGGGGCTTTCAACACCTTGCAGTAAACAAATATTTACATGTCCTGCCATGCTAGCTACAGCAACCTACCTCTGTAATTTACACCTTACTTTATGGCATCCCATGACAGAACAGCCAAAAAATTAAAACAGTATGATCTGAAGCTTCTTTTCAAGCATGTTTACAAGAAGAATTATCTCATAAAAACCATCCACTTTTATGTGACTCTAAAATTCCATGCCCAGAAGCCAATGACTGGTTTACAAGCAAGATAATGAGTAGTTCAATGGAAAAGGTATTATGACGATAAACTAAGACTGGCTCACCATGTTATGATCTGCTTGCCTAATATGTATGTTTAGCTACTGCAGTCAGCAATGTCCAAATATAAATTTGAAACATTTAATGGCTGGTTCTGTTCTAGATTTCAAGCTCGTCTTATCTTTTTAAAACATGGTTTTAATCTAAGAAATTTTTTTTAGAAGATATTTTCTCTGGAGTAGAAAGAAAAATTAACAAATTGTTGTTCAATTTTCCCATAATGACTGAAAAAATGAAATCTCAAATCTCAACTATTTCAACACACCTCTACCTTAACACAATTAAAAACAAGGAAATTTCAAAAATAAAATAAAAATAATCCTCAACAAGGTTAAATACTATATTCCGTAAATAACAGCTCCCTACACTTTATGAATGCACCCACAAATATGCCAAGAAATGCCTTGTTGATCTAAACGTAAAGAATTTTATTTGGTTGGTTACATTTAAATACTGTCAAGTGGCATGAAGGCATAAGGTAACAAACAGAACTTAAAATTATTCTTTTAAAAAAGCTCAGTCATATTTTATTTACTTAAATACTGTTTAATCATGACCTATCAAAACCTTATCATGGCTCACTGTATAAAATTAGCACTGAGCTTGCAAACATAAGCAGAATCTAGACTTATCAAACATATGGTGAGGCTTGCCCAGCTTCTGAAAAATTAAATGAGAATGGAGGATTAAAATGTTTTAGTTGGGAACAAACAAACCCCAACGCTTAAAATTTTAAGCATCCAGCAATTAAAACTTTGAAACAAACTGGAATGGTTTCTGTAGTAATTCTACTTCACAAGTTACAGATAACAAGCAAATACCCCTCCAAAAAAAAAATTAAAAAGAATTCAGCCGATCTCCAAACTACTAGAAGGTACACACACATAAGCACAAGCACAGACTGGTTTACCAGCTTCCTTTCCCGACTCTGTACCAAAGAGACATTAAAGTTGACAATAGAATTAACCATAACATTTCCCTGTAAACTGGACGATAATCTGAAAAAACTCTGTGCTAACAGAAGGTCTTTATAATTAGAAGCAGCGAACTGACAGGTGGAAAATAAATTCTAACCAGGGCAGCAAGAGGTTGTGAAAACACGGTTCAAGGACTGAACGTGTTAGGACTACTTTGTAACAGGTCCAAGATAATTTACACACACACACACACACACACACACACACACCCTTTAGAGCAATTACTCAAGCACAAATAAGACTGGGAAACGGGGTTCACTGAACATACCATTTTAAAACAGACTTCTCCCTCCCGACGGGAAAACAGACATTCTCATCCCAGTTCCTTCCACGAGTTCTCCCAGTGCGGCGAAGGGAAGGCGGTGGCCGCCACCGTAACGAGAGATGCCGGCAACAGCCCCGCCGCGCGGCCGCCACGCCTTCCTCGGGCCGCGACAGGGGACGCGAAGCGGCGGATCACATTTCTCCGCCCCAACAATCACACGCACTCACGTCCCAGGAGTTGACACCCTCCAAACCCGCCGCTCTGCGACGCCGGTGACTGGGCCACAAAGCCAGGGACGCAGCCATCGGCTGGGGCGCTCCAGTTGCGCGAGTGCCAGTGTTTGTGTTTGTTCCCCTTAATGAAAGACAAGAGGTATCCGTAGTGACGGCCTATGGCTGCGATGGGGGAAGAGGCACCCTGTGAGACTAAACAAAACTTCGGTTGCTGGGAAAAGCCGTTGCGCAACATTGGCAAGGAGAGGCTCGGCCCGAGAGCGGCTTCCCGGAGGCTGCGCCACCGCGCGCAGGAACCACGCGCGGCCCCGCGTCCGGCGGCCTCCGGCCTGGGGCCACACCAGCCCCTAGGGAGATGCGTGGACTTGCCACCCGGCGGGGGCCAGTGCGGAAACACGCAACACGAGGGCGCAGAGATGGGGCTACAGAACCAGCAACGAGTACACACCGCCCGGGGAGTGTCGGCCCGGCGGGGATCCCGATAAGGGGCGCCCTAGTCCCACCGCACTGGCCCCTTGAATGAGCTAGTGCCCCAACCCCTCGCCCTGCTCCCTTACCTTCCTAGAGGCCTGCGCTCTCCCCTCTTCGGGTAGCCGCAGCCCTGAGCATGTCCGGGGTGGGGTGCGGGGCAGTGCCGAGGACAGGGAGCCAGGCGCTTCAGCAGGCGGCACCACCCAGCCCGGGCTCAGCCCCTCTCCGCGGCCGCTGCCATCTTGTCCTGGCGGCTAAGAGGAAACGGCGAAACACCCTCCCCCGACCGCTGCTGCTGCTCTGGCTGCTGAGTTCCGGGCCCGTCTCCCTCATCTTCTTCCCGGGGATTTGGGGTGGGGACGGCTTGGCTGGGCTTGGCTGGGCTTGGCTGGGGCGAAGGGTGATGAGAGGCCAGCCGGCCACCCTCCAACTGCTGGGGCCTACGGGAGGCGCGGGGTGTGGGGCCCGCGGCAGTTGGGACCCATTCCTGATGCCCCTGCCGAGAGAGGAGGGGAAGGAAGACTGCTGGGAGAGACGAAGACCGCGGGGCCGGCCGCTTGGTCTCCTCTGGTCTCCGCGCTACCGGCAGTCGTCACTGAGGCAGCTGCCGCCAGCCGCCCCAGTCTCGGGCCCCTCCTCCGCACCCGCCGACCTCAGCAGAGCCTCCGCAGCGCCACCGCCTGCCTGGGTGCGCTGAGCCAGGCGGCCCTGTTCTGCTCCGGCCGTAGCGCTTCCGTGAAGCCCCTCCCCCGGGCCCGCCCGCCTGCTCGCTCACAGCCGCGCCCTGGTAGCTCGGAGCCCGCCTGGTGGCGGGCGTGGATCCCACCCGGCGCTCCTTCACACCACCCTTTCTGCAAAAGCTTCTGCCAGCGCCCCCTCTGCTGTTCCGAACCTCGCTTTCCCTAGGCCCACTCTGCCAAAAATATATATTTTTAAAAAGATCCTAACCACCAAAGGATGATAATGCGAGAGCAGGGTTTTGGCAAGCCTTTCAAGATCCTGTAATCATAGTTTCCCCTTTCACCCCTTTAGGATGTTTGTTTTTTGGGTTCTTTTGGTGTTTTTTCTTTTAAGGTCCAAAAATCCTAAGGGGAAATGCTTAGTCAAGTGAGAAATCCCAAGCTAACATAGGTCCTTCCGGCTCCCCTGTCTCAAAGAGTCAAGATAATCGTAAAGTCAGGTTAAAGAACAGGGGAAAGGCCCTCTTGGAAATTTTCCAAGAGTGTCTCTAGGATCCAAACACCTGGAAATGTGTTTGGGAACCCGCCTCTGCGTGGATAATTCTCCATCGCGTTGTCAATTCCACTACCAAGGATTAGTTACCTCCCTTCCGGAGACAGGGTAATCAACAGAACGGCACATCTCAACGTAATCGTAGAACGATAGAATTTTAGAGATGAAAGAAAATATAGAGATCTTTGATCCAAACTCTTAAGTTAGGACAGGGGTTCAAAGAAGTTTATGTGACCTGCCCAAGGTTATACAGCAAAGCCCTGGTCAGTACTCCTTCCCTTTTCCTTAGGAGACCGACCTAAGTACCTTTCATCCCGAGGTTTTTTGTTCTTTGTGGATATTTTTTAATACTGTTTCCTTTTGTTCTGAATTAATGTTTAACTTTTGGGGGCTGAACACCTTTCTCTGAGCAATGCAAATGCCCTTTGTTCCCCTCATAATCTTTTCCAGAAGGACTGAATCTACCACATACTTATTTATGCCCAGATATTTTCTATTGCAGTAACTGGGGTAGGGCAAAGGGAGCGGCGAATTGCTGCATATTTAATACCAAACATTTACTCTCTGCTGCTTTACAAACTGGGAGTATTTTAGAAGGTGCCTTTAAAAGAGCAAAACATGCAGTTGGAAATTAGAAAGGCAGGCAGTTGGAAATAAAATTTTCAAGTAGCAGTTGTTTTCTTCAAATTAAGGAGGATAACCAGCTGAAACGTTTTCCAAAATAGAAAAACAATGAGTGTCCCTCAGAGAGACAGCAGCATGTTAGCACTTCCTTTTTACTTAGTATTATTTACTTTTGATTTTAAAACAATAGTGAAAAGAACCAAAAAAAAAAAAAAAAAAAAGGATGAAAACATTCCTCAACAGGAGAAAGTTACAGTGATAGAAAATAAGTTAAACAGGAAAAATATTCCACTAGAACTTCAAATTTTCAGAATTTTTGCAAAGGATTTCCCTAGATCATCTCTAACTGAAGGTTTCCATTCCCCTGTTATGTGGCATTACTATATCTAAGAAGAAGCTGAAAGTGGGAAAGTTTTTTCCCCCTTTCCTTCCCTGACATTGGTATTTGAGACCACGAGACATGTAAATTCCAGGAAGGGTTTCTGTCATGGTTTTCTTAACCATTGCATTGCCAGTGCCTAATAGAATGACTGATTTATAGTTGTCTTTAGTAAACGTTGCTAAATAAGTAAACACTGTTAATTCAAGTCCTCTTCTTTACCTCGTGTCTTTCAACTTAATCTCCTTTTCTCCTACCTCTTTCCTCTTTAATCCATTCTGAACACCAACATCCAGGAAATTTTTCAAAGCTCCTGATTTAGCCATTTCATGAAGTTTGTAAAAAAAGAAAAAAAAATGTTGATGTCTTCCCTCCCAGGAGCAGGCCCGAGTCTTTCCCATTCCCCTCTGCTTCCCCCCAGGTACCTTACCTTTACCTTTATTCCAAGCTCCAAGTGCCTTTCTTTGCCTCTATAACTTTCTAAATAAACTTTCTCTTATATTTTCAAAAAAAAAAAAAGAAAGTTTTTTTCACAGTCTTAAGTTCTTTTTTTAAATGCAAGATGCAAAAGCCATGTAGAAAAAAAAGGCCACAGGGAATAGAAATTTTGAGAGACTCACAGTTTTTATAGTCAGAGTGAGGGTAAATCAAAGCAGATGAGGGTAGAGGGAGAAGCAAAGGTCAGACTGAGGTTTAGAAATTTATTCAACCAGCAAAGGAAACTGTCACAGGTGAGCACAGGTAACCAAGTTCTTGGTGTTCAGGACAAAGAATTGATCTGAACACAGAGTTTATAGCAGAGAACATGGGAGCACCAATTCCAAGCAGAGATTGACCTCATGGGCTGGAGGGACTCTATTCTTATAGGGTGGATCCTTCCTGGCTAGTTTTGGCAGGCTTTTACTGCACATATACAAGTAGTTGTATTACTTTAAAGCTACTGCACATGTGGTCTCCCATGATTTTCCTCTATCGGCCACCAGAGAAGGGATCACACAATGTTACTGAATGGACCCTCCCTTCGCCTGGGGTCCCCCTGTACTAGGTTTGCCTTGCCCGCCACCAGGGAATTATAGTTCTCCATGGCAGAGGTTGGTGAAAAGGAAAGGAATTATTTATTCAAAAGTTATACAGACTTGCCTGGCTGGTGTGGCTCAGTGGTTGAGCACTGGACTGTGAAACAAAAGGGTCAAAGGTTCAATTCCCAGTCAGGGCCCATGCCTGGGTTGTAGGCCCAGTTGGGGGTACACTAGAGACAACTACACATTGATGTCTTCCCCCCCCCTCCCTTCCCTCTCTAAAAAACAAATAAATAAAATCTTTTTTAAAAAGTTATACAGACTTAAGAGTAATGACTTAATATCTTCATTGAAATCCCAAAGTCCCTTAAAACACCTGCAAACACAAAGCCCTCCTTCCTCCCTTTGCCATGTCCAGGGTACTGTATCTCAGGAAAAGAAAAAGAAATCCATGGCTCAGGTAGTCCCCGGTTCTCCCAGTAATCCATGCTCGGCTGGCAGGCCTCCCTCATTTCCTAGCACCATCAGCTGTGTCACTGGAATCTCAAGTTCTTAATCCAAACCCATGTGGCACCTTCTCCTGGCCCACCGGCAAGAGTCCTTTCACTCCTTTCCTTCCCGCCACATCTCTCCTGCATTCTTCTACATTGCTAAGAGAGAGCTCTGCATTACTGCTACAGCTTGCTTTCCAGCTTCCTAAGTTGCATGGCAAAGGGAGCCCCAAAGCCCTGTGGTTCTCCCCTGCTAAAGCCACAGGGTTCTCTGCCAGAGCTGCGTGGTTCCCTTCTACTAAAGCAGCGTGATTCTTCTGCCATGGCTGCTGCGCCTGGATTTAAATCCCAGTGCCAATCTTCCTCTGCAGCCCCATTTCCGACTCCTCCCACAATTGGCTACACTTGCTAGCATTCCCATATTTTTCCAGCTTTTCTGGGCTGCTATAGTAAGTCTGGGCAGGCATGGTCCTGTGGTGTGGAGCCCATCATCTCCAACCTCTTACGCAGGATCTATAACCAAGGAGAGTTGCCTCCCAGTTACATCCTGGGTGGAACTCACTCTCATCCCCTAGCTCAAAGCATGGCTGCAGCCATTTAACATATCCACGAGACCAGTTAAAGGTTATAGATATGTTAAATGACCATTCCTGAGGTTATTTGCAAAACTGTTGCTATGCAAAACAATTCTCAATGGCCCTGCTCCATGTGTCCCATCCCCCAGTTCAGACTTGTGGGGGTGAGGATATCCCATATTTTTTATATTTCCTGGACACCCTGAGTTCTGGACCCCATTACAAATCCTTCTTTGGGGGGCCCCTGGCTGCCCCCTCTTACAGAGCTAGTGGAGGATTTCAGAGGGGCACAATATGACCAAGGAAGCCATTGGCTTTGAGTGAGGGAACTGAAAGGATAAAGTTAGCCCTATTTGCTCTTGTGGCAACATTTGCCTAGCAGGCCTATGACCTTGTTAAAGGCGACTGCCATAAACTCTTCTGAGTTTATGTCCCCAGGACTGGAAATTACTGGAAAGCAAGAAAATAACTAACCGCCTCCTACTGCCATGGGTGGAAGATCCATTGAAACAAGTTGCAGCCTGGCGTTAGAACACCTCAACAGCCCAGAGGCCACACAACAGAAACCCCCACACTTTTTAAATCCAATTATAATCAAATAAAAGTTCAAAGCCCTAATCCCTCAATGCTGGTGTATCTCTCCATACCATGCCCCTCTCCTTTCTTAGAGAATGAACAAAAACTTTATTCACTACACTTTCTTATCTTTGTGAATTTTTTCACAGCCTGCAGCACTGACTACCCTAACAGGCACCATCTAATTTTCACTTTTTTCGTATTTAAAAAATTTTCTTTTCAGTCTAGGAAGCTCAGAGAGTCCCAAAGAAGTTGAACCCAAGGAGGAGCACACCAAGACATATCATAATTAAGCTACCCAAGATTAAAGATCAGGACAGAATCTTAAAAGCAGCAAGAGAAAAGGAGTCAATTACCTACAAAGGAGTGCCCATAAGAATATCAGGTAACTTCTCAAAAGAAACCTTGCAGGGAAGAAGAGGCTGGAAAGAACTATTCAAAGTCATGAAAAGCAAGGACCTATATCCAAGATTACTCCACGCAGAAAAGCTGACGTTTAGAATGGGAGGGCAGATAAAATGCTGCCTAGATAAGGTCAAGTTAAAGGAGTTCATCATCACCAAGCCCTTATTATATGAAATGTTAGAGGGACTTATCTAAGAAAAAGAAGAAGATCAAAACTATGGACAGTAAAATGAAAACAAACACAACTCTCAACAATTGAACCTAAAAAAATGAAAACAAACTAAGCAAACAACTAAAATGGGAACAGAATCACAGAAATGGAGATTACAGGGAAGGAGACCAGCAGGGGAGGGAGGGGGAAGAATGGGAGGAAAGGGTACAGGGAATAAGAAGCATAATAGGTAGGCACAAACTAGGCAGGGGGAGGTTAAGAATAGTATAGGAAATGGAGAATCAAAGAACTTACATGTACAACCCATGGACATGACCTAAGGTGGGGTGGGGGGGAATGCTGGAGGAAGCGGGGTGCAGGGAGGATGGAGGATAAAGGGGAGAAAAAATGGGACAACTGTAATACCATAATCAATAAAATACACTTTTTAACATGCTGGCTTTTCCAAATTCATCATCTTAAGAAGGAATCTAGCAATCACTACTCAGTTTCTTACAGTTTTTCTAAAGCCCTCAGTTAAGTCTCTAATTTCTCCAAGACAGTGAAGACAATGTCAATGTAAAAAACATCCAAACCTGTAAGAATTTTTATGCATTTATTTAAGCCAAACTGATGCCAATTGCTGAGAAGCAAAATCTCAACAAAGTGGGGAAATGGCACTTTTGCACCTTATTTTTTACATTAGAATCAAAAGATATAAGAGGGCTACATGAAATCCATTGGTCTTAGATTAAGGAGCCAGGAGAAAGCAAAGCTAAGAAATCTCTGGATTTGGATAAAAAGTAAAACAGAAACATACTTCTTTTACATTGGTGGGTACAGGATAGTTAACAAATAACAATTAACAGAATAACAATATAATGAGGGGCTCTGTGTATGGTAGATGCAAAAAGACAGTGACAGGCTCAGTTAAGGTAAAGACTGACCTTTGTCAAGGAAGACATTAGCCAAGAAGGTGACTACCCACCATGTCTCACTTTTAGTTGGGAAGTTTTAATCTGAGACCGTTGTGCATGGTCACTTTTCGGTCTCTGAGTTTGTGGCACCTGCCCTGCAAGCTCCCCTGAGCCTGTCAGGTTTAGTGTGTGGCCCCTTTTTTGTCCACAACACCCACACACCCACTCATCTGACACCCAAGTAATGTTGCCATGATTGGAGATGCTTAAAATTCTTGGCACATTATTTGCATAGGTTTTGCCAAAATGTAAGACTCTCCTTCAGGTTGGATTGCATTGTTGCCCACAGACATCAGCTCACGGAGTGAAACAGCCTGCCTGCGCCCCCAGTGTGTAGGTTGTCCTTTGTTTCTGGAGTTTCTGGAGTTTAATTCTCAGAAGTGAAATGGACTTACAATGCAATATAACAAACTCGCATAGTTTTTATGTGAGAAAAAATAAAGTTAAGGAAATGCAAAGCAGGCAAATAAAATAAGCACCCATCTTGTTTTGATCTGGATATTTCCATGCTCACACACAGTCACACTGTTTCACCTACTAAAAATGTCTCTATTTCTTAGTTTGGCTGTGAAGGCACATTACAGTTAGAGTTCATAAAACCTTTTTAATGATTTTTTCCTATGCACCCTATTAACCCACTAAAAATGCGTTTTTCTCTTTCCCCAGTGACAACCTTTATTTCTCCATGCAAATACCATTTCTTTCATCAACATTGCCCTCCCTTACTGAAATCCCAACCATCCTTCAAAGTCCAAAAAGCTTTGATTTAACATATGATCCCTAAGTGATATTCATGCACCCCACAAATATTTTTTAGGTCCTACCAAATGCCAGACACTTCTCTGAATGTTTTCATTTAATAACTCAAGGATAACTATTACAATCCTCATTTTAGAGGTGAGGGGATTGAAGCACAGAGAGATTAAGAACCTTATCCAAGTTACACAGTAAATGATGAAGCTGGATTTATAACCAAACTGTGCGGCCTTAAGCATCTAACCCTAAATCAAAGATTTTTACTAAATACATTCTTGAAAATGCTTTCATAAAACAAGTAGTCACAAAGGAGATTATAATTCCCTTTAGAAAGAGTTCAAATTGAAGATTATTTTCCTGACAGGTGTCAACATCAGATCATGGCTATGACAAATATTAAGCTCTAGCAGGAAAGTAGAATTTTATAATTCTCAAGTTCATCAGGAGAACAGAGGTTCAGATAAGTGAGCACAGAGGATCAGACCAGTTTCATTCTTTATCCATAACTGTACAGGCCTATTCATCCTACCTCAGTCATCCCACCCGGTTCATTAAAATGACTGTGTTCCCAAAACAGGAACTCCCTGATTGATCCCCAAATTCCTCCTTTTCTTTCTTTACACCTGAACTAGGGAAACAGTCTAGTTCCTCCATATTCAGTATTGACTGCCTG
Organism: Anoura caudifer; assembly: GCA_004027475.1. Lineage (NCBI taxonomy): Eukaryota > Metazoa > Chordata > Mammalia > Chiroptera > Phyllostomidae > Anoura > Anoura caudifer. The sequence continues at coordinate 3,427 of PVKU01005129.1, read as the reverse complement.
CCTCCAGTAAATTACCCATCCCTTCTTTCTGAGCTCATGTGTCATAGTGGGATGTATAGCGACGTATGTGAGGATCAACCAGGAAAATCTGTGTTCACCCAACAAAAGTGGGGTGTTCAGTCATGCCTAGGCAGTTAACAACTGCAACAAAATACAACTACTACAAAAACTCTGCCTGTTACAAAAACCCTAGATTCCTCTGGGTTAGTGACATTTCAGGCATTTTAAAAAAAATTCTCTGTCTTCATGTGACATTACAACCTACTCTGCAAATGCGTCAGTCAGGCTCTCCTAAAGCACAAAAAGTAGGGAAATGCTCCAAGGGCCCTAGTGTGAGTGAAGCAGGGGAACAACCTGAGGATAGCTGCTTTGGAGACTTTCAGAACAGACAACAGAGTGGGCCTAGATAAAGTTGTGAGGTTTGAATTAGTACTCTCCTGTGGACAAACAGAAGGGGCTCTATAACAAACTTTTTTTATTCATTGATTTTAGAGAGGGAGAGAGAAAAGAAGGGAGAGGAAGAGACAAAAGTATCAATTTATTGTTCCACTTATTGATGCATTCATTGGTTGATTCTTGTATGTGCCCTGACCAGGGATGGAATCCACAACCTTGGGGTATTTTAGATGATGCTCTAACCAACTGAACTACCCTGCCAGGGCAAGGGATTCTATAATAAATCTAACCAAAGTAAGGTCACAGAGTGATCTGATGATAAATTCCTAACTTGGCAGGTAATGGGGGGCATTCACACCTCAGGACTATAACTTCCCTCAAAAAGATTATCTTTGTGCTAAGCAGGCCTTGTCCATTGTTTTTTTGCATCTAGGTTAACTGCCTTTGAAATGCCACCCTCAAGAGGACATATAATCTTGTTAACTGCCCTATAATCTAATCACAGAGATTTCCCTGCCTTGCTTCTCCCACATTTATGTAATCTTCCTTAATTCCAAATGTATAAAAGAAACTGCAAACTATCATCTGGGAAGCATTTTTCTCAGTCCATTGAAACCTCCAGGAGTGTTCTCTGTTTGGCTCAAATAAACTCTAAAAAACTCTTATAAAAATTTTCTACAGGTTTTGACATTATTTCTTTGGAAGATTTTATTTATTTATTTTTTGAGAGAGGGAGAAAGAGAGGGAGAGCCACACTGATGTAAGAGAGAAACATTGATCAGTTGCTTCTAGTGCGCACTCCATCTGGGGATGGAAGCAGCAGCCCAGGCATGTGCCCTGACTGGGAGTTAAACCCACAACCTCTTGCTTTACGGGGCAACACCCAACGAACTGAGCCACACTGGTCAAGGCTGCACCGTTTTATGTTGACATTCCTTTCTTCCTTAGTGCTCTATTCCTATGTATTTGTGATGCCCCTTATATTACATTCCCCCTACATACCTAGTTTTCTCCTTCCTCTCTTCAATGACACTCCCTTAGAACTGCTTCAGATTAGGCTCTGGCTACCAAAGGTGCCCCACCCTGTGACTCTCCAATTCCCGTCTAGCATCCAGAGATCCTTAACATCAAAATTACTTCTTTCCTTGATCAAAATACCCATTCCCCAAGAAACTTCAAGTTTAATCTTAGGGAAATATGCTATTTAAAACATTCCTTAAAATTTCATGTTTGAAAATAGAGAAAGCAGCCAATAGCCCAAAGTCTTTGTTGAAATTAGAAAAGGCACTTCTCATGATGCTTTGCTTCCATCTGTCAGAAAATTTTCTTAGTATATTAGTTTTGTGAATGGAACAGTTTCTGCCGTATATCTGAAAAGTGTCATAATAAACATACAAATCAGTGGTTTCCGCCGTGTGATTCCTGCATGGTCCAAGCAACGGCCCTGTTGATTTCAGCCTTCTATTTTTGTCCTTTGACACTCTTGAGAAGTGATGGAAGGAGACTGAACAAGGAAGAATCAGCAGACTCCATTATCTATGCAACTTTGGGCACATTTCATACCTCCCTAAGAGTTTTCCTCACCTTTGAATTTGATATAATGCCTACATTGCAATGAAGCTGAAGATTAAATGAGATAGTTTATGCAAATTCAATATATGGTAAATTCAATGTAAAGTTTAGGTGAATCTAAATGTTTAAGAATGTTGCCCTGACTGGACTGAGCCCTGGCTGCAAACAAAAGGGTCTCCTGTTTGATTCCCAGTCAGGGCACATGCCTGGGTTGCAGGTCAGGTCCCCAGTGGCGGTCATGTGAGAGGCAACCACACACTGATGTTTCTCTCCCTCTCATTCTCCCTCCCTTCCCCTCTCTCTAAAAATAAATAAATAAAACGTTAAAAAAAAGAATGTCTAATTAGTAAAATTTCAGGCTAACTGGAGAAGATATTTAGGGTCACATTGCTCAGTTTATGTCCCCTTTGAGATCAACCACAGGAGGCCGGGACAGAAGGGGAAGACTTAAGCTACAAAAGGAAGCACTTGTCTTTCCTCAAAATTTCCCCTCTGTTTGCCTTCATCTTCTCTTTTTAGACTGAAAGGAGGAATTAGTCTCTCTCATGCTTAACCCTTTCTTCTTCCCTTTTACTGCACTCAGTTTTATGTCTGGACCATGCTTTTCAGTTGTTACTCTACTTTGAAAGGGGCAGTTTTCCTTGAGGGAAGAAAATTGTCTTGCCCTAAATGCAAAAAATTCTGAAGTCCATCCCAGTAGTATCCCTAGTGAGAAAATAGAGAATCCCAACTGTCTGAATCCCTCTCAGTTAATAAAATATCAACTGGAATTTCTGCTCAGACCTAGTTCACATTTCTCTTATCCCCAACTAACCCCCAAAATGCTTAAATTGCCTTAAATAAATATGAGTATAGTTATTTATGTCACCTGCTCACTGTCTACCCATACGTCTAAATTACTAGGAGCACAATGATAGTGGATGTCATTAGATATGCAGGAGATTAATGCTGTGGTGTATCTTCTTCATTTCTTAAAACACCAATCCAGGTTAAAGTCTTTTTAGTCTTCATAGTTTTTTTTTGTTTTTTGTTTTTGTTTTTTTGTTTTTTTGTTTTTGTTTTTGTTTTTGAGGAGCAGAGGCACCTGCTCACATCTTTGAAATAAATAATGTAGGAAACTTATTCCTAAAATTGCTACTGGGGTGAACACATCAATAGGGAAAAACATGTTTGCAGAAAGAAGGAAAAGGGAAAAAGAGGGATGTCATCCAAAGGCCTATAAGATTAAAGGGGAAGCAATCAAATATGAAAGCAAAAATACAAATGATATAGCTCCGTATGTAGAGTATGGTTTGTTGGGAACTGCCTGCCTGGTTTTAGGAGCTGTAACCCCTCATGCCTAAGGCTGAGTGAGTGACCTTGGGACCATAAGCCACTAAGAAGATAAAGCTTATCTTCCTGGCAGGGGCCCAGCCTCTGCTCCTTTCACTTCACCCCACCTGGCCCCCAATACTTGATC